>BQKN01043402.1:0-16239 GCA_022839385.1 Asparagus kiusianus
GGGGGTACGATGGGTTGCTAGCATGTTGCTTATCAACCAAAGAAGCTGAAGAAGTCCTTAGAGAGGCACATGAAGGAGAGTGCGGTGCACACCAACCTGGCCCCAAGCTTTATGATCACATCAGAAGAATGAGATATTTTTGGCCTTTCATGATGAGTAATGCAATCACATACGCCCGAAAGTGTCACGCATGTCAAGTACACGCGAATTATATGCACCAACCTCTGGAGCATCTGCATCCTTCAGTGACGTCATGGCCATTTGAGACTTGGGGAATGGACATGGTTGGTCCTATAAATCCCCCGTCAGTCAAAGGTGACCGGTTCATCCTGGCAATTACCGATTACTTCTCCAAATGGGCTAAAGCAGTTCCACTCAGAGAAGTTAAAACGAGCAACGTTATTGCATTCATCAAGCACCATATCATCTACAGGCATGGTGTTCCAAGACAAATCATACATGACAACGGTCCTCAATTTGTCAGCAACGCCTTCATAAGGTTTTGCGAAAAGTTTAAAATTCAGAATATCTCGTCAACGGCTTACAATCCCACAGCAAATGGATTAGCTGAAGCTTTCAACAAGACTATCATAAAGCTCTTGTCAAAACTCGTGAAGAATAATAAACGGGATTGGGATGACAAGCTTGGTGCGGCTCTATGGGCCTATCATACTACGGTACGTACACTGACTGGCGCAACCCCATATTCATTAGTATACGGATGTGAAGCCGTCCTCCCTTTGGAAATCCAAATTCCCTCTCTTCGGATCGCTCTTGCAACCCAAATGACGACCGAAGAACAACATCAGAAACGACTCGAAGAACTTGAGATGCTCGATGAAAAGCGCCTGGAAGCTCAACAACATATTGAGTTTTACCAAGCCAGAATTTCTCGAGCCTTCGACAAAAAGGTCCGACAAAGGAGTTTTAAAGAAGGAGATTTGGTCTTAACTGAAAGGCGGCCTATGATCCTTAACTCTAAGAAGAAGGGCAAATTTGAACCCAAATGGGAAGGGCCATTCGTAGTAGAGACAGTTTACTCGAACGCCGCATATCGCTTAGTCACCAAGGAGGGTGACCGGCTTATGATGCCAATAAATGGCAAATTCCTGAAAAGATACTATCCTTAGTATCTTCAAGATAATTGATATATTGGGAAGTTCCCGGAAGAATACCACATACGGTATTCTTAGGGATAACCTAGTCGCTGTAGAAGAGATGAATAAGAAATCCACGTTCGAATTCCGAATGTTCCTTCTTGTCAGATTCTAACTTTCATGAGTTATTTTTGTGAGATGAGATCTAGTCCTTTGATAGGTTAATCTTCCCTCACCAAACCATCCACTGATCAGATCAATTGACGGTGGGTCCACCAAAATCCCAATCTGCCAGTCATTGGTAATTCTCAGACTCAACATGTTAGGTCCTAATCACTTAACATTGAAGTCTTCCTTTGAGTGATAGTACGAGTTGGCATTCTCATTGCTGCCTGTATTCCACTCTCTTTGCTTTCAGGTCAAACCTATAAAAATTAGGACCAAAGCCAAATTCCCCTCTCGATTCCTCCCATGAACGAGAGGTCCACTTCCAGTTCGAACAATCAAATCTATAAAAGTTAGGATTGTTCCCAATCTCACTTAGTCAAACCTACCATAGCCAGGGTTAAGACCGAGTCATTCCTTTTCGATAAACGAAAATTTGCCTTTGTTCCTTTTTCCACCAAACCTATAAAAGTTAGGGTAGAAATTAGGCTTCTTTTGATTCAAATGACCAATCCTATAAAAGTTAGGGTTGTTTGAACCTTTCGATTCTCGGAGTGGAGATCCCACTCCTAGTTTCATCCTTTCGGATCCTGGGGGTGGAGATCACACCTTGAGTTTCCTTTCCAGCTGTAGGTAGAATATAAAATTCTTCCTCTTCAGCACTGGGAGATAGAATATAAAATTCTTCCTCTCTTATTTTCTAGTTTGTCTTTGTTCTCAGAAAAGACATAATTCCCAACTTCCCATCCGGACACTTTGTGCATGGGGAATTTTATCTCAACTCCTAAATAGAGATAAGTCTATGCCTAACACGCATTGCCGGTTTAGTCTTTCGCCGATTGAAAAAGACACCAGGGTCTAAACCTGGGGAATTTTATCCCGAAGCCTAGGAAGGGATAAGTCATCGCCTAATACGCGGTGCGGGGTATTCAAAGTCATAGCATTAAGTCTAAGAAAAGCAATTCTCTTAGCACAACGTTACATGTGGAACGGATCTAGACAATCCGCATGTTAGCCCGATTCAAACGGTAATCGGTAAAGGCATATCAAACCCGTTAAAGGCTGGGGGTTTGCCAAAAATCCTGTAAATTTTATCATTGCTGGGTTCAAAGTAAATAAAGAAATATCATGAAAGAAGCAAATACGGAGTCTCTAGTAATAGATCAAGTCAAAAGCATACAATAAAAAGCTCGTTAGCCCGAAGGCAACTGACGGCTAAGAACATGGGACTCTAAACTAGAAAGCCTGTCTACATAGCTCTGCTCAAGTTCTGCCTGCAGACTAGCTCGGACAGAGTCTTCGGAACTGCTTAAGATCTTTGCGGCTTCATTTTTCAGCTTCATCAATCTCTCCTGTGTGGATCCCAGCTTCTTGAGCGTCTGTTCACGAGAATGCTCTAATCCAGCCAGGTCTTCTGCAATAAGAGTAACGGACTCCTCGGCGTGCCTCAAGGCCAAGTTCAATCTAGCCACTTCCTCACGGCCGGAATCCAAAGAGCTGAGTAACTCGGCTCTACCTGTATCCTTCCTTGCCACGGTAGCCATCAGCTGCGCAACAGAATGCTCATGTGATCGAAGCTCGCTGCTGATGGAAGATCTCAGGTCGTGCCACTGTGTCAGCCTATGTATAGCTCCATCTGAGAGGACACGAAGGAAGAAGTTCCACCAGCCTTCAACTCCTTCAACTCTCGGATCTCTGACTCCAGAACAGTGAAATCGGCAGTGAAGGAATCGGCCAACTCTGGATATCCTTCTTCCATCATCATCATCATGTGGCGAGAAAAGGAACGCCTGAACTGATCGAAACAATATCCTCTGTGAAGAAGTTTCTCAATCATGCCGTTATAAAAGGCGGTAAAAAAGCCAAGGTCCGTACGAAAAATGTCTCTGTCTGGATCGGTATCGACTAAAAGGGCGCGGACACGCTCATATAGAGAGGATCGAGATCCTACAAGCAACAATATAGAAGGTTAGGAGATTATCGAATACGATAAGGAAATTCAAAGGCAAATTCCGAGCATACCTATGCCGACGGAGGTCCCCTCGGGCTGAGGTCCGACAGACTCCGAGATAACGGCAGGAGTGGTCATGGAGGGTATATCAACCCCTGTAGGCAAATTGGTCATACCACTCGGCGATGGCGGGAAGACGCCACTTCTATGCAAACTATCGCTCCCAGAAACTGTAGTGGTATCAGGCACAACGGCCGGTCCTATAGTTACACTCCTTTATTAGTCAAAATGGAAATTTGGACAAGTAAGGAAAATCGGGACGAGAAGATCGTATGCATACCGGCAACCCCATCGTCCTCAGATACAACGGGAATGCCAAGAGTCATAAGGGTATCGGTCCAAGTGGCTGGTCCTATGATTACACTCATCTATTAGTCAAAAAAAAAAAGAAAAAAAATTAAATAAATAAATAAAAAGCAGTGCGACATCCAAGATCGTCCGCATACCTATGAGTCCGTCACTCCGAGGTAAACTAGACGTGCTGGGAATCGCTACTGAATCAGTCCCAATGACTGGTACTGTAATATTAATACTTCATTAGTTAGATAAAAGATAAAAAAATGAAGGGAATCAGATATATACCTGTGAGTGAATCATTCCCAAAGGGTGGTCTCACGGTTCCTCTGGTAGTCTGTTCAGCCAGCATGTCGGCTAATAATCCAGCGTCGAGTTTCGAGAAACTTGGTACAGGAGCACACCCCTGTTCCTCGAAACCTACATCATGAAAGGCTCCGTCCTCAGCTGGCTTTTCCATCGCGACATCTGCAGGACAACCTAAATGTTGGAGATATGTATAAGAAGATAAGGAAGAAGGGAAAGCTCAGAAATACCTGCAGCAAGAGCAGAAGATTCTCTTTCCCCATGTTTGAGGAGGATATCATCGGATGTAGATATACCTGAATATAGAACGGTGGGCTCAACACTATTCACCTGTTCAAGATCAATGTTTAGATCGATACCCAGAGAACCGTCACGAAGGGCGTCGCACATCTGCTGCACGAAGCTATCCATGTTGTCAGACCCAGGGGATACCGGATCCGGTGGAAGTTCGCCCTCTTCAAAGAACCCTGGAACATAAAACATGATTATGAATCCCAAAAGGTAAATCACCTTAAAGCAATAAAAAAAAGGTGTACGATAAAATATTACCTTCCTCTCCATCGGCGATGTTTCCTAAATCCACTCGATAAGGACGCTGGCCGACGTGTGGTTTATGAGCGATCTTCTTCTTTTTCGGGGCGCCAGCCCTCCTAGAACCAACAGGTCGGTCATGCACGGAATTGCCACACGTCTCAACATGCGTGGAAGCTCGGTCGTTGGGCCCTGAGCTCGTATAACGAGAAGCGAGCGACTCATGATCGTCAACTGTCCTACCTAAAGTGATAATGGTCATTTCATTAAACGAACAAGATCTTTCGTTGATACCAATTGGAGTTGAGAAAGAAAATCAAAGAGCATGACAAACCTGCATCAAGTTCTTCTTTGTCGGTATCTATATCCACATATTCCTCCTCAGAAGTCTCGTCGTCATCATCCGTAGGAAGGAGCTCTTCATCATCTTTGCTTGAGAGAGGAGATTTGGCATGCCTCTTCCTCTGCTTCCGAGCAAGCTCAGCCCTACGAGCAGCCATTATAGTAACCTGGACCGAGTGCTCGGACTGTAACTCTGAAAGACTCCTCACACCTATGGATTCATGGCCGGAAAGGAACCACTTGCAACTGAGGAAAGTGATCAACGGCTTACGCCTATATGAAGGAAGAGCAAAATGGGCTCCAGTGCAACCCACCATAGTCCATAGCCATGCTCGTACGCCGTCAATAAGCCCTCCCTCAACCTTCAAACCACAGCTTGGATTCCCTACATATAGTTGGTCATAACCGAACCGACGAGCAAAACGGCAGGGAAGGTAAGGCTCTATGTGGCATCGATTCTTCACCCGGAGAACAAGATACCCAACACGGATGTTCACCAACCAGCGGAAACAACCAACGTCGAGAACAGTCCGGTCACTTCTGGGTTTCTCCTCGTCAATCAGCACATCACCATAGCGACCCGAAAAGTGAGGAAAACATTTGAAGAACTCCCAGCTCTTACGAACTCGAAGTTCTCGTTGTACATCACTGAATTTCTTCCTGAGCCATTTGCCCCTCTCCAACAACTGCACGAAAGGAACGGGGACATCAACAACACTGGGCGCCGACATCAAGTCAGGACGGTGAAGAACAAGCCACGCCATCAGATACGCATAAGGAAGCTCGACCTTAGGGCAAGTAAGCTCGGTCGATGGTTCAGAACCCACCTGTGTAAAACCACTGACCACACTCCTAAGCCCGCAATGGATGCCGGCAACCATCACTGGGAGCAGAGAGAGCTCCCTCCCATAAGATAGCTGAACTGCGGGGAAGAGTACCTCGAGAGGTAAGGCGTCTGAAGACTGGTACGGAACAACACATTTCTTCAACCAGAGGGCAAGGTAGCCTGCTAGCAGAGACCGGGGCTCAATAGACTTCTGTGCACGACGGAGGAACGAACGAAACTTGGTTCTTGCAGGAAAAGCTCCCTCAGCACCGGCAATGGTATAAGAACGAGCCTCGGCCTTCTCCATCAGCTCATTAATAGCGGTAGGGGTCAAGACATCTAACTCATGAATGGGCTCGCTAGAATCACCCTCCAAATTCTGGAACAAATAGACAGCAAACTGCTTCAAGCTGATCTGCTTCTTCCTCTTCGCTAGAGGAGAAGTCTGGATCAAGGAGGTATAATAGTGACAAGTGAGATCCCAAAGAGTATCATACATATCGGGAGTATCTTTTTTCAACCACCCCAACTGCTGGTTCGAGGGAAAGTACTCCTGATATGGACAATCCCCTATCGGAAGACCAGAAACCTGATACATCTCATGTAAGGCCAACCCTAACTCTCCGCCGCTGGTCAGGAATGTGTTACTGTCAGGCATGTATGTCTCTAACAACGCCAAGAAATGGCGACAGCTGACCGGGAGTCCGTGCATGGTGGCTCGTATAGGTGCATACAATCCACTGCTCTTCAAATCCTTCTCCCAGCGCCCCAAGACGTAACTGGTCATGCGTGTCCACCATCCCTTGGCTAGTGAGGAAGCCCAACCATAGCATCTATAATCTGGTGGAGGTAACCTTCTCCTAAGATGAGCCAGACGATTACTCACGGTAGGAGCAGCTGCTGACACCTCGCCTGGGGGTGCAGTGTCAAGACCCATGATCCCTGGTCGAAGACCACGAATATGATGGTACCCATCAGAACCAGGAGTCTTGTGATGAGAGGCATATCCACACTGAACTCGCTCAGCATCGTCGGTAAGGTGCCAAGACATCTGTCGCTCCACGGCCTGTCCCTCCAAATGAGTGAAAGAATATTGACGAGGAATGGAGGGAATGTACAAGAGAGCTCCTTCGTCGAGAGTCAGCCAGTGCTCCTCGGTAAGAGTCAACGTGGCAGGATCCTCAATGTGATCTCCGAACAGAAAACTGGGCTTCTTTAAAGCCTGAGTAGAGGTAGAATCCGCAGTAAAGGGAGCATCCATAATAAGCTGGCGTAAGCAATGACGCCCTCCATCCCGTATTAAACGACAAGATTCGTCGGAGCGATCTCTGTCGAACTGAGGGAGTAGACCAATGACCTGCCTGATGGAAGCCGAAGAGAAGACTTCCCTGCTACAACCAGTAGGGGCATGATGAGGGAGGCTGCCCGTGGGGAAATTGACTGCAACAAAACGAGGATGGAGTCAGAAAATCCAGCCCATAAAAAAATGAGATAAGATCATTCACGGGATGATTGGAGAGACGATTTCGAGTATCCTACACCGGGAGAACGGTATGCATCATCACGTAGATAGCGTGATAACACACACCGACCTATAAGATGTAAGACGACACGAGATCGCCCCAATATATCCGAAGACTTGAATTGGCTAAGCAAAACAAGTCCGAAACCTTAACCCCCGCGAAGGAGGGTGTTGGTTCTTCCTTCATGACCCGCGAAGGGGTCAATCAGGGATACAGAAAATATAAATTCTCACCCCCAAAGAAAGAGGCCGCTGGAGAAGATGCCGCGGGAACCTCTTCCTCACTGTGCTGCGAATGGGAACGACTCCTACGAAGTCGAGATCGACGTGGAGACATCGAAAATCTGCAATGAAAAGCAGCAAGCCAGGTACAATCTAAAATATGAATACACGAAATTTAAAAGGGAGATTAAGAACTTGAACTAAAGTCCTATGAATAAATAGGATTTTGTAGTTGAAGTCTAATTAAACCTACAAATTTTGTGCATACAAAAAAAAATGATTGTCACTTTGCGGTAAATTTTGGTGAAATACCCAAAATACCCCTTGTGTTCAAGGCTAAATTCGGGTCAAGGACACGCTTGATCTGGGTCATGGTCATCATATTTGATCATCTAGCACCCCAATACTCCACAATTTTGGTTAATTTTGCAAATAAACCCTTTTTTGTAAATTTAGCCGATTTTGCAAATAAACCCCTCAACAACTTTTGGTCCTCTTGCATAAAGCACCCTTCAAAGTGTCGACCAAATGGACATGTAATCCAAATCCTAATTTCAGTCCTTTATTACATGAACACCACCTCAATTCTCCGGCCAATTTTGCAAATAAGCCCCCAAAAGAATTTCGGCCATATTTGCACATAAAACCTTCAATAATTTGTGGTCTTTTTGCATGAAGCACCCATCAAAGTTGTGACCAAGTGGGTCTAAAGTCCAAGCCTCAAAATTTTAGTCCCATTTTTGCACAAAAGCCCCCCAATTCGGCCATATTGCAAGTTTTGCATAAAACCCCCCAAAAACTTTGTGCACACACAACCCATCATCAAGCTCCTATCTTTTTCACAAAACTCAACCCATGAAAACAAAAAGCTATGACCTTTGCATGACCTACCCTCATTGTAAGCATAAAGTTTCAATCTTTGTCAAAAAAGAGGAGAGTTTTTGAAGAGGAACTTACCCAAATCAAGAGGCTTGAAAACCCCAACTCCAAGAGTCAAGACTTGAGCTTGAGGAAGAAGGAAGAAACCCTAGATTGAGAGGAAAATTTTCGGCCAATGGGTGCACACAAAAATCCGAATTTTAAGAGGAGGGGTTAATGGGTTTTGGAGTTCTTAAGGGAAGAGGAATAATGGCAAATAGATGAGAGAAGGAAGAAGGAGTCTAAGAGGGAAGGAATCTCTTTTGAATATGGAAAGAGGGGGAAAGTAAAAGAGGTAATTTTCAAAACAAGAAAGAAAGTTCAAATGGAAACAACAAAAAAGAAAAAAAAAGGGGGGGGAACTTTGGTTTTGGCCAAAACACCCCAAGGGGTGTCTCGGCAAAACCGAGACACCCCAAGGGTGTCTCGGTTTTGTTGGGACACCCCTGGGGTGTCTTAAACCGATTTTGACCCTCCAAACCCTTTTCGAAGCCCGAATTTGCCTATTTTTCACCGGTTGTTGGATATTTCGACGAAATCCACACTAATCAACGCCGAACGATCCAAAACCCTAGGGTTAACGCCGGTCAACGCGTAACCCTAGGTCAACGCCAGTCAACGCGTTGCGACCAAAGTCAGCGTTTGACGATTCGAAACCCTAGGGTCAACGCCGGTCAACGCGTAACCCTAGGTCAACGCCAGTCAACGCGTTGCGACCAAAGTCAGCGTTCGACGATTCGAAACCCTAGGGTCAATGCCGGTCAACGCGTAACCCTAGGTCAACGCCAGTCAACGCGTTGCGACCAAAGTTAACGCGTTGTGACCAAAGTCAACGCGTTGCGACCAAAGTCAACGTTCGACGATTCGAAACCCTAGGGTCAACGCCGGTCAACGCGTAACCCTAGGTCAACGCCAGTCAACGCGTTGCGACCAAAGTCAACGCGTTGCGACCAAAAGTCAACGTTCGACGAATCGAAACCTTAGGGTCAACGCCGGTCAACATATAACCCTAGGTCAACGCCAGTCAACGCGTTGCGACAAAAAGTCAACATTCGACGTTCAAAACCCTAGGGCCAACGCCGGTCAACGCGTAATCCTAGGTCAACGCCAGTCAACACGTTGCGACAAGAAGTCAACATACGGCGATCTGAAACCCTAAGTCAGCACGATGTGACAGAGATAGTCAGTCCAAAGTCAACTCATTAACACGAGCCAAACTCAACTCACTGGTGGTAAACTCGAGACTCCGACGACGGCCAGGCGATAAACGTAGCGCCGGAAGAACTTCGGTTATTCGTCAAAGCATCGAATAGACCGAAAACCGAAGGAGCCAAGAGTTGAACCTAACTTCAGGTCCTTTACGCCGACTGAAGGCTGGATCAATCACATCCAAAGTGTTCCAGCCTCTTTTATAAAAGAAACGAGGCCGGAACGCTTTGGAGGGGGTATCTGTAGGTATCGAAAATTGTCTATAGGTCTCCACAAACAGCTCAGTGTTAAGGAACGACAATGAACGTCACTATCCGGTTCACAAGAGTTTGATTAACGTCGGTGAATGCTTGAAATGAATAGGCGAACTACGTGAGCTGACAGAATTTCGGAATAGCAAAGGCACGGGCTAATCGGGAGCCCTGCGATGTTTGCAAAAGGAACAACATCCTTCATGTCTCGTTCATTCTACAGATAATCTAACCATTGGAACTACTAGAACTCTTCGTCAGGCTTCCAACGCATTTGGAATCACTCAAATCCGAGTTCGGATGAAGAAGTTACGACGAAAACAAACAAACACGCAACGGAGCGTCTCAGGCTGAACTGGGACACCCGGGGTGTCTCGGAAAAGTCGAAACACCCCAGGGGCGTCTCGGCCAAGCCAAGACACCCCAGGGGTGTCCCAACGCAGATTTACGCCCTGTAGTCTGTTTTGACCGCTCCATTATCCCTCATGCCTATAAATAGAAGCCTTAGGCCTCATTTTTTGGGGATCTAGATTTTTGGAGAATTGGCGAAGCCCTGCTGGAGTGAAGAGTGATCGAGCACTTCAACACAAGAGAGTTCTTCATCAGATCTACATCACCCGCATCCGTTCCTTAGCATTACCCCTCGTCGGTAATCCTAAGAAGAGCAAATATCTCGCTTTATCCGAGATAGGCGCTTCAAGTTTCTAGATCTCCTCGCGGATCGACGAAGCTCTGCCCGATTTTTCTGGATCAGATTTGATTGCCAGGTAGTCCACGGATATCGACGTCCCCGTCATAGGCTAAAGACCCACGCAAGAAAGAGACGACGAACGGATCTTGTGTTTATTTTCGAAAAGTTATAATTTTTATTTTCGTTATTTGAATTCATTTGTAACGTTTGAAGTATTAATGAAATCAATGATGAAGGCAACTTTTGACGAAAACAATCCCCAACTGCGAAAACCAAATACCGATTACCTCCCAATGATGCCTCCTTGGAAGGCCCACAAATGCCTGACTGAACACCACCTAAAAAACCCCTCGATTGATGGATAGAAATGCCAAAGTTTACCTTGGTCTTCTTGCTCATACCAATGTGCTCAAAGAACTTTAATCTGCAGGTCAAAGCACTCCTCAACAAACCATGCACGGTATAACTAATCAAATAACCCAGCCTTTATCAAGCAAATGCCACGGTCAAAGCACTCCTCAACAAATGCCACCGTCTAGCCAAATCCAAAAAAATCGTCAGGTCTTTACCAAACACCGTGCTCCCAATCAAATAATACAAATTATTCCTCCTGACGCCCTTCATCACAATCATGGACCCCAATGTGACCTTCAAACGTGAATCGACCAAGGTCACCCTATAGCCTGCTGCCTCCAAAACTCCAAGTGAAATGATATTCTTCTTCAATTGAAGAACGAACCTCACTCCAACCAACTCCCGAATCACTCTGTCACCCATCCTAATCCGAACGGTACCGATACCACCAACAGGACATTCATGATTATTACCCATGAGCACGACCTCCCCTCTTTCCAACTCTTGAAAGCTGAAGAACCAACACCTCCTAGGGCAAAATGGTAAGAAGCACCCGAATCCAACATCCACTCTATAGAGTTAGCAACACAAGATGACGGTAGTGCAGATAACGAGTAGCCTGAAGAATCCGAATATGAATTATTTCCACTAGCCTTGACAACATTCACCTCTGAAGCTTGAATAGTTTTCTCCTTATTCTTCCCGGCTCGATCAACCAACTTTGGGCATTTGACTTTCCAATGTCCATCCTCTTTACAAAAGGCACACTAATTCCTACGAACTCTAAGATGTGCCACTCTAGACTGCGACCTCCTACCACGGTTTGGACTCTTTGCTCTTGCGACCAATGCCCCCGCTACCGGCTCAACTGAAGTCTCCTTATCCTTCTTTTAAAGCTGATAATTCACAAGTACAGCGGTGACCTCACTATAAGAAAGAGATGTCTTCCCATTAATAAGAGTAAGAACGAAGGTCTCATATTCCTCGTCAGGCAAGGAACTCAACAACAACAACAACGCCTTATCCTCATTTTCAATCATCAAATCTACATTCGTTAAATCTGCAAGAATCTTCGTGTAGTGGTTCATGTGATCACCAATGGAGGTCCCCTTCTTCAATTGGATGCGATAAAGCCTCCTCTTCAAATGCAATGGGTTCTCTACACTCTTGGTCAAATACTTGCCCTCTAGGATCTCCCAAATCTTCTTAGCCGTAGTCTCATTGATCACATTATATTTTAAATCTTGAGTTAAACAAGATCTAATCACACCACACGTCGTTCTGTTTATCTTTTTCCAAACATTCTCCTTAATGTCGTCCTGTTTTCCATCCAACTCCAAAGTATCCTTCAAATTTTGCGCATTGAGCGCATCCAAGACTTCACATCTCCAAAGACCAAAATTGTTTGTGCCATTAAACTTCTCCACATCTATCTTCATAGGGTGGATATTCAAACTTTGGACGGTCTTCACGCCGGAAGTATCATCCACAACTCCTTCTTTCCCGATCATCTTTCTCAAAACACCAAAACAAATGCGGAACAAATGAAGAATAGATCCAAAACTAAAAAAGATAGAGTCTTTACCAAAAAGATCCCACCTTTATCACCAAACAAAGCCCTAGACGAGCCTCGAAAACGACCTACTCCTCCAAATAGCCTAAGCGTGGCCCGAGCTCTGATACCACTTGTTGTGCGCTGCGGAAGCCAAACAACTAAACCAACGTGCTACGAGAAATCAAATCAAACGAACGTCGAGAGAAGGCCAAACGAACCAAATCAATGCCACAAACACAAACAACCAATTTTAACGTGGTTCGACAAGTTGCCTACATCCACGGGGTAAGAAGGGGATATGGTTTTTTACTAATAGAGAAGAAGAGTACAAACTGAGATTACAAATCACTCAAACTCACCAATTAATCTCACCAACAAACTCTAATTCTCTCCAAACAAAACCCTAACCAATAGCTCATAAAATACCTCTTTTATGTGCTCCAAATATCCCCAATTTTCTTCTCTATTCTCTCTTCCAATTGTTCCATATAGATAGAAATCATAAACATAGTAGGAATTCTAAAACAAAAAACAAAACAGATTAGGAATCCTAATAACATGTTACCAAAACAGATTTAGAATCATGTTATCAAAACAGATTAGGAATCTTAATAACCTGTTACCAAAACAAATTAGGAAACATATTAGGAACCTGTTATCCAACAATATCATTTTCTTTTCTTTTTCTTTTTTACTTTCACTTTCTTTAGGATCACTACAGTGGTTTTTGTGCCTCGGCTGTTTGACTCAGCGCTCTTTACGCAATGCGCGCTGATCCGGAGTTAAAAAATCTCGAGTCATCTGTTTCCAGTCCAAGTAAGAACACTTCAACTACAGTTGCATACTTCAAACTAAACCAATAAATGTAATAATTGAACGGGTAGGATTGTAGCTTTGACGAGTCAAAGGAGTGGAGTGGGAGGTTTGAACTGCTCTCCATATTTGTCATTATGAATAACAAGTTGCGCGTTAGGTTGAAAGCCGAGTGGAAACAGTTGATGCTGGTATCAATCTTTTGGATAAAAGGTTCCACGCCTAAATCAACAACCAGGTTAATTAGAGAGAATCAACTAAAAATAATATACTTATATCAAATAATATGTTTATAATTAAAAAAATATATATCTGAGGCATTAATAAGTATGAATATATTAATATCAAAATATTTGAATAGTAAGCAAATTTAGTTTGGAATAGCACGCTAGGGTGGGTTTGGAAAACCCCCCAACCAACATATACACAAACAAACCAATAAAAAGAAAACAGTTATGTTCGGGGGTAAGTTAGGTTCAGGGGGTAAGGAGACGTATCGTTCGTGGATTGAGTTTTGATGCATGTTATAGGTCTAGAAAAATTCATCCTCAAAATGTTATTTATTTGTATGCATATTGAAGAGGATCTGATGGATTTGATGAAGTGACAGCTCTAATTAAAAAAAGTCTAGTTTGGTTGCACATGAATTTGTTGAGGACAGTTTTGGTATAATACACCATCTTTTTCCTTTTCAGAAAAGCCTCAGCAAAAAAAAAAAGTGAACTCCTTACATTTTCACGAAATTAGCATGGATGCATTATCCTACATGGCAACCTAAATACATGATACAAAAACTTCTAACCAAACAATGTATTTGATAAAAATTCAAGATTTTAATCTTGTGGATCCCATTAAGATCAAGTATTAGCTTTACAAGATCGATCTGTTAATTCTGACATGTTTATTAGGGTTGGAATTTAAACTGGTTTTGTTCCACTAAACAGTGCGGTTTAATTAGAGTTACCGAATAGGCCTTAATCCTCACAATCAAACCACGCTAACTTTACCTTAGGATCAATGCCACTAGAAGACAGGAATCACATCTTTGTGATGAGCACATGTTGTTGATTGGACTACACCCTAAGCTTGTTTTGATGTGGATGTTCGGAATATATAAGCTTGCCTATGAGTCAAATTCACACAATTCACACAAAAAATAGAGGTTGTTTTGGACTTACTCGACCCCCACCATGTTAGAGGATGTAAATGGAATGATGATCCAGTGTTTGAACATGACTAAGCGTGTGCCTGTAAACCGAGCTTGCCAATTAATTTGTCTAACATAAAACTCTAGAACATGTCCCTTTCAATAATTGAAATGACGAATCCTTCAGTTTTCCCTCTTACCAGTTTTGCCGTGTTAGATTTGATTTAGACGTACGAGTTTAAAGGTTCGTCTTGAAGGACAATGATTGGGATTAATTTATAGATCATTGATTTAGTATGAACCCGAACGTATTTATTCAAAAGTTGCCTCGGGTCTTCTGATAAGTTGAAAAAGCACCATGAGCGAGCATCAAAACAAAATAAGGAAACAAAAACACAACGGCGGTCGGCGGGAGAGCATACATGCAGGTTGTTCTGATTCATACAGAAACGGATAGAGATAGCTCGAGAATTTTATCTTTTTGTTATATGCATTAAAACTATTAGCAGCTGGTAGGATATTTGCTCATGATTTTGGATCCTTTCCACTACGCTAGGAATCCTATTGCAAAACCATCTTTATAGAAGTGAGGTGATTTACATCATAGATGGAATAGCTAAAGCTCATAAACCAAGCATCTAACCACATACTTTCCACCCCCATTTTATTATTATATTATATTAGGAACAACAACAATTTGGACTTTAAATTAAAGATGCTAACATGGATATCTTTTATCATGTAAATGTTTACACATGTAAATCTTTACAATACTGAATATCTTTCATCTTGGACTTCTATACTTGTCAATTGGAACCATCCAACTTTATCATTGTGCAAAAACTCTCTATCTTTTCCATCCCAAAGCACGCCTCGAACCAGGGCTCTGATACCACCTGTTGGGGATTTTATGGAGATTAATCTGCGAAAGTAAACACTAAACGAATAACGACACCACAGAAAATACTACAAGCAAGCAAACACCAAGATTTAACGTGGTTCGGCAAATCGTGCCTACGTCCACGGGGCAATCCAGAGAAAAATATTTTACTATAAATCAAGAGTACAATCCCTCCAAATTACACCTGAACTTGAGGATTAAATCACAAGAGAAAAATATAATGTTACCTCTAGGGCACCAAAACCCTAAAACTTATCTCACAAACTGTGGAGAAATCAGCATCGTACCCTCGACGGCGTCGTCATTCTGAAGGCAACGACTTTTGAATCACTGCAATCGGACACCTGACCTATCCGGAATCTAAACTTTTCTCTCTCCTCGCGGCACTGTAGCAAACCCGCGGTTACTGTGGAACCGAAGTACTATTCACCCGTAAAACTGTTCATATAAATATTGATCTCAGGGCTCTCTTATATAGAATTCTCCAAACCTATTCCTATTTCAAATAGATTCTCCAAATCCTCTTATACATAGAATCTTAATTCATGTAGTCTTCTTATAGATAGAATTCTAATTCATGTAGACCTCATCATGTAGGCCTTATCTTGGGCTGGACCCATAACAATTAGATCCGTATATTGTACATGCGGTGATGTGTTTATAAGATTGGTGGAGTTACGAGAACAAGGCATCGATCGGTTGGCTGAAATTGAAGAAAAATTTAAAGACTTGGGACTAGCAGATAGATATAAAGATTAAATAATATTCATCAAATTATAATTTTTATTCTTATCTGAAAATTTGTAATGAATTATTTTAGAAACAGTTACAAATGATAGTGATATAAGTGAGTAGGTGCTAACCTAGTTGGGATGTACTCATCTATTGTGATACGATGAATTCCAAAATAAATTTATACTTGTAAACGATTTATTAATTATTAATAAAAAATTTATTTTTATCATCTTTTATTTTTGGAAAAAATGTGTCCAGGCCCCAAAATGAAAACTCCATGTAGCCCAGCCCCTTGTATTTTGTGAAGAGATTGGCGCAGGGCTCAGGTTCAGATTTTGAGGTTACAGGT
>BQKN01043406.1:0-12776 GCA_022839385.1 Asparagus kiusianus
ACCGCGACGCAGCCAAACAGAATCCTGTTCTGTTTAGGAATCTGTTTCACCCAGGATTATATATATACCCCAAACGTTTTTTTAGGGTTTTAAGATATCAAAAAGAGGGCTTTTGACTTCAAAGAGAGAGAATCTCAGAGAGATTAATCCCTTGTTTGAGAGCTTGTATTTTCTTCTTTAATTAATAAAAGAATTATGTGGTGTGGCTCCCGAGGACGTAGGCACATTGCCGAACCTCGTTAAATCTGTGTATTCATCTCCTTTACTATTTCTGCAAAGTTAGATCTTTATTTGTGGTATTATTCCTTCTTTCCTACTTTCAACACAAGGTCCGGAAGGGCAAGGGTTCGATTGATTGTTTCGAATCACTAACAACTGGTATCAGAGCTTCGTTCAGCAATTTGTGTGAAAGTCATGGCAGAGGAAAATAAATCAAAGATCGAGAAGTTTGACGGTTCAGACTTCGCCTACTGGAAGTCGCAGATGGAGGATTATCTGTACCAGAAGGACTTGTACCGCCCGTTGATGGGCAAGGAAAAGGAAAAGAAGAAGGAGGAGTCAGATGGTGATTGGGAAGTACTAGATAGGAAGGCTTTAGAGCAAATCCGGTTGTCGCTCGCCAAATCAGTAGCTCACAATATTTTGAAGGAGAAAACGATGGTGGGGCTTATGGAAGAACTCGCAAAGATGTACGAGCAACCATCGGCAGCAAACAAGGTGCATCTAGTCAAAACTCTTTTCAACCTCAAGATGGCAGAAGGACGGTCCTTCACGATGCATCTCAGCGAGTTTAACATGATTGTTGATCAGCTTATCTCCGTGGACATCACATTTGATGACGAAGTGCAAGCCCTATTGATTCTATCGCAGTTGTCGGATAGTTGGGCAGGTTTTGTGACGGCAATCAGCAATTCGGCGGGGAAGGAGAAGTTGAAGCTGAGTGAAGTTGTTAGCATGATTCTATCCGATGAGGTTAGAAGGAAATCGTCCGAATCAGAAGGTTCAGGTTCAGTTCTAAGTTTCGACCAGAGAGGCAGAAGCCAGAAAAAAGGAAACCAGAACAAGGATCGGTCGAAATCAGTAAAGAAGAGGTCGAACTCGAAGGTTAGGCCTATCAAAGGAAAGTATTGGAACCACGGCCAGGAGGGCCATATGTCTTCAGTCTGCAAAAGTCCAAAGAAGATTGCGGTTAAGCAGGAGGCTCATATCATGCAGAATGCCTTGATTCTTGCAATGGACAGCGATTCGGATTCTTGGGTTATCGATTCAGGAGCCTCTTTCCACGCCACTGCTAACAGGAAGCTATTTCAGAATTATATAGCATAGGACTTTGGAAAAGTGTATTTAGGGAACAACGAGCCCTGTAGCATTGTTGGAAAGGATGAAGTGCAGATTCAGATGAAGGGCTCTAAGTGGACCTTGAAGAATGTAAGACACGTACCGAAGCTGAAGAGGAATCTTGTTTCGGTGGGATAGTTTGGAGCAGAAGGCTATGTTTCGACATTCACAGGGGATTCGTGGAGAATCTCCAACGGTACGATGATAGTTGCTCGAGGCAACAAACTAGGAACTCTCTATCTCACCTTACATGCGAGTGACACCCTCGCAATTGTAGCTGGCAAAGAGAGTACAGATCTGTGGCACAACAGGCTAGGGCACATGAGCGAAAAAGGGATGAAGATTTTGCATTCATAAGGAAAGCTAACCGGGATCGACACTGTGGAAGTCGGGGTTTGTGAAGACTGCATCTTTGGAAAGCAGAAGAGGGTTAGTTTTCAGAAGGGTGGAAGGCCACCTAAGGTTCAGAAGCTAGAGTTGATTCATACAGATGTATGGGGTCCAGCCAGTGTGTCTTCTTTTGACGGTTCGAGATATTATGTCACCTTCATCAACGATCACTTGAGGAAGGTGTGGATTTACTTCATGAAGCACAAGTTAGAGGTGTTTGGAATCTTCAAGAAGTGGAAGGCCATGGTGGAGAATGAAACAGATCTGAATGTGAAGTGTGTGAGATCAGATAATGGTGGAGAATACGAGTTGGAGGAGTTCAAGAGGTTCTGTGCTACGAATGGCATTCAGTTAGAAAGGACTACTCCAGGGACGCCGCAGCAGAACGGCATTGCAGAGAGGATAAACAGGACATTGACAGAACGTGCCAGGAGCATGCGTTTACATGCAGGTCTGCCTAAGACATTTTGGGCGGATGCAATACATACAGCAGCCTACCTTATTAATCACGGGCCATCAGTTCTATTAGATTTTAGGATTCCAGAGGAGGTTTGGAGTGGCAAGAAGATAAATATCTCACACTTGCGGGTATTTGGTTGCGTGGCTTATGTTCATATCAGTGACCATGTTAGGGACAAGCTAGAAGCTAAGTCACAGAAGTGCACATTCATTGGATACGGCATTGATGAGTTCGGGTATCGCCTTTGGGATGAGAAGAACAGGAAGATCATCAGAAGCAGAGACGTGATATTCAATGAGGAGGTGATGTACAAGAATAAGGAAGATGCCAAGGATAGCCAAAGCAGTGAGAGCAGCATTTTAGATACAGATGGATCTGAGTACATGGATATAGAGGAACTTCTAGACAGGGGAGATGATGTTTGTTCTGACCACAGAACAGAGGAGACTCCAGGTGCAGAAGAAACTACCCAGGGCGTGGAGCTTAGGAAGTCATCCAGGGTACCCAAACCAAATCCTAAATATCTTTCATCTCTTGACTACTTATTATTGACAGATAGCGGTGAGCCAGAAAGCTATGAAGAGGCAATGCAAGTGAGTGAATCTCAGCAGTGGGAGCATGCGATGCAAGAGGAGATGGATTCTCTGCTCACTAATAAAACCTGGGAGTAAGCCCAACTACCTACACAGAAGAAGACCTTACATAACAAATGGGTCTACTGGGTCAAGCAAGAGAGTGATGGAAGCAAGAGATTCAAGGCCAGATTAGTAGTAAAGGGGTTTCAACAGCGGGAAGGAGTGGACTACACGGAGATATTTTCCCCTGTTGTGAAACTCACAACCATCAGAGTGGTGTTGAGTTTGGTGGCTGCAGAAGACCTCTTTCTTGAGCAGTTAGATGTGAAGACTATCTTTCTTCATGGTGACTTGGATGAAGAAATCTACATGAAGCAGCCTGTTGGCTTCATTGAAGAAGGAAAGGAAGAGATGGTGTGCAAGCTCAAGAAGAGTTTATATGGTTTGAAACAGGCTCCAAGACAATGGTATAAGAAGTTTGATAACTTCATACAGAACAATGGCTACAGAAGATGCAATTCGGATCATTGCTATTATTTCAAAAGGTTCGAGTCCAGCTTCATTATTTTGTTATTGTATGTTGATGATATGTTGGTAGCAGGACCGTGTTTGGAGGAGATAAACAGTTTGAAGAAGCAGCTAGCAAAAGAATTTATAATAAAGGATCAGGGCGCAGCAAAGCAGATTCTAGGGATGCGAATCAGTAGGGATGAAGCTGAAGGGACATTGAGATTGAGCCAAGCTGAATACATTGAGAAGGTACTTTAAAGGTTCAACATGCAGAATGCTAAAGTTGATAGCACACCCCTTGGAGGTTAGTTCAAGCTATCCAAGGAGCAATCTCCTAAGACAGATGCAGATAGAGAGCATATGAGCAGGGTGTCATATTCTTCGGCCATTGGGAGTTTCATGTACGCTATGGTTTGCATGAGGCCATACATCGCCCATGCAGTGGGAGTTGTGAGCAGATTTGCAAGCAATTCAGGGAAACAGCATTGGGAGGCAGTGAAGTGGATAATGTGATACTTGAGAGGGACAACGAACAAGCCATTATGTTTTAGGAGGAAGGAGTTGGTACTGCAGGGATACGTGGATGAGGACTTCGCTGGTGATCATGATACGAGGCGAAGCACCACGGGGTATGTTTATACCTTAGCATCGACAGCAATGAGCTGGGTCTCACGTCTACAGAAGATTGTGACTTTCTCTACAACCGAGGCTGAGTATGTTGCGGTGACTGAAGCAAGCAAGAAGATGATCTGGTTGAATGGGTGCTTAGAAGAGTTGGATCTGAAGCAAGGAAGAGGAGTTCTTTATTGTGATAGCTAGAGCGCTATACATCTTGCCAAGAACCCAGTATATCATGCCAGAATGAAGCACATCGACGTTAAATATCATTTTATACGCTTGCTAGTTGAAGACAAAAAGTTGCATTTAATGAAGATTTTGGGGAGTTAAAATCCGGCGGACATGTTGACGAAGCCAGTTACCATTGAGAAACTGGAGTTGTGCGTAACTTCAGTTGGCCTTCACGAGTAGAAGACGAAGGCTGAGCCACACTACGAGGATCGGCGAGATTGCTGAGATATTGTTGATTGAAGAAAAAATCTTTCCGGGGGAAAAGATACATGCGAAGAAGGGGAGAGTTCGGGTGAACTCATTGCAGGCACTTTGGTCTCCCAGTGGGAGATTGTTAGTCTAAGTTGTAGACCCAAAGTCCGGACGAAGGCTGGAATCAAAAGGATAGAAAAACAAGCAAACAGATCCACGGTCGACCGCGGCGGTCGACCACGAACGTGCACAGGAGATGGGAAGAAGCTGAAGCTGATGGCGGTCAACCGCGACGGTCGACCGCGCCAACCCTGTAGGATTTTTGGTCTCGGGTTTTGATTGCGGTCGACCGTCAAACTCTCTAGAACTTGCACGGTCGACCGCCGCGGTCGACCGCGATGTAGTCAAACAGAATCCTATTCTGTTTAGAAATCTGTTTCACCCAGGATTATATATATACCCCAAACGTTTTTTTAGGGTTTTAAGATATCAAAAGAGGACTTTTTGACTGCAAAGAGAGAGAGAATCTCAGAGAGATTAATCTCTTGTTTGAGAGCTTGTATTTTCTTCTTCAATTAATAAAAGAATTGTGTGGTGTGGCTCCCGAGAACGTAGGCACGTTGCCGAACCTCGTTAAATCTGTGTGTTCGTCTCCTTTACTATTTCTGCAAGGTTAGATCTTTATTTGTGGTATTATTCCTTCTTTCCTACTTTCAACACAAGGTCCGGAAGGGCAAGGGTTTGATTGATTGTTTCGAATCCCCAACAATGTGACGTCCCTAAGGTAAATTGCCTTAACAATATGTGTACAAACTCAAATGACTGAATAGAAACATAAGACTACTGTGGAGTCCATACTAGTAAAAATACGCGATGGTGACTATACAAGAACTCCGTCACCCTACGACTCTCCGATGCTCTGAGCCGCCTAAAATGAGAAATAAAATAAAAGAAAAAGAATAACAACAAGAGCGTCAGAGTGCTACACCAAAATTACCTCCATCTGCCCCCAAGGAGGACTACTAGATAAAGTGGAGGCTCTATCTATTAAGCATAGTCTACCTATATCATTTTCCCCGAATCTATGTGGAATTAATTGATACGGGTGTATCTTCTTCCTTGCTTCGGGAGCTTAACAATCCTTATGGGAGCTTGAGGATAGATGGTTCTCATGGTATCTTGAGAATAAAGATGTGGACGAAATCATTGAATGCGACAACATCGAAGAGTACATGAAAAGCTATAGGAAACACTTTGGACTTCCAACGGTCGATCGCACATGACTTCACGGTCGACCGCGAACGTGCACAGATCATGAAAATGTCTCTGGACTTTTTGCGGTCGATCGCGACGAACTCCACGGTCGACCACCATACCCTATAGTCGATACTGAGTTTCAGTCGTTTGCCACGGTTGACCGCTATTGGTTCTGCGGTCGACCGCGATGTAGTTCTGGACCCGGACTTGGTTTCCTACACTGTGTAGGTTTTCTGTTTGATTTAAATTGAAACACGATTTTTCTAAGGTTATCTATCCAGATTGTAATCAGAAATGAGATAAGGGAGTTTGTTCTTTAATTTAGAGAGATTGTGAGAGAGAGATTTGTAATTTATTATTTCTCATAATTTAGAGAAGGTATTTTCCTTCGTCCAACTTAATTCTTTATGTGTTTTCTATTTTCTTCTTCACAACTCACTCTTGATAATTCTGTGATCAAAAGTACTCGTCAGATGACTCGTACCAAGTTGGTATCAGAGCAATTAGATCCTATGAAGGGGGATCTTGTGTATAGTCCTTATTCGATCGTAATACAAGAATCTAGGCGAGATCCTTATTTCTTTCGAAGAAGTTTAGATATTAAGGAAGAAGAAGATGACTGAAGGGGATAGTTCAGCAAGACTAGATGTATTGGAGAAACAGATGAAGAAAATATGTTCGACTCTCACACAACTTGTCAATCTTTTCTAAAGGAAGGACAAAAAGGAGGAATCTTCTTCGAAAGGCAAGAAGAGACTTGTAGAGTCCGATGAGGGAGACGAGGAATCTAATCCTGAAGAGGAGGCCGAAATTACCAAAACTGTTCTGCATCAAGGGGGTAAGGGTTCTTATCAGAATTTAAAAATAGATTTTAGGTGGAGATTCCTGTTTATGATGGGAGTGTTAATGTCAAGAGGCTCGATGATTGGATCGAGCGAATGGAGACTATTTTACCCTCTACGGATATTTATCCAAGGAGAAGCTCGTGTTCATGACTTTGAAGCTTTCGAGGCATGCATTAACATGGTGGAAATCCTATTACAAGCAGGAAAGGAAGGTGGTGTCATGAAACAAGTTCAAGAAACTACTGAGCAAATAGTTCTACCTGGTGGGGTTCCTCGAAGAGTGTTGGTACAAGTGGTATGGATTGCGCCAAAGTTTCAACCAGACCATTCAAGAGTATACGACGGAATTTTAGCAGCAGGTGATGGTCCTCAATATCGTAACTGAGGAATATTCTATTTTTATGAAGTATATGGCGGGTTTGAATGAATATATCTAAAATGATATGAAGCGGTTCACAGTCGAGTCCATTGCAGAAGCAAGTGTGAAGACCATTGAAATAGAGGGTAGGCAAAAAAAGGGCAACGAGGCGAAGGGGGACTCTAAACAAACGGGAGGCAAGTCTAGTGGCTCTCAATCGAAGAAAGAGAAGAAGAAGGGTGATTCAAGGAAGGAAGGCTTGACATGCAATCACTGCAAACAGACGGGACATGTAGCTGATCATTTTTGGAAGAAGTACCCTCATTTGAAGCTGAAGGGGTTGAAGAAAAGGGAGGAGAAGAAGGCATACATGGTAGCAAAAGGTCCGAAGGAAGTTTTCAGGATGAGAGAACCCAATAGCAGTCTTAACCTTATGATGGGGAAGTAGGCTATGACAGAGGACGAAGATCCAAGGGAGCAACTCTTTGTTTTGAAGTTGTAGATAAAGACCAGCTTGGTTGATGCCATAGTGGATCCAGAGAGCCAGAAGAATTTGATATCTGAGGCCTTGGTTCAGAAGCTAGGATTGAAGACAGTCCAACATCTGAAACCTTATCCTTTAGGGTGGATTCAGAAGGAGGCGGGATAGAGTGCGGTCAACCAATGTACTTTCAGATTTGCACTCCATGAGTCGTATATTGACGAGGTCACATGCAACGTCGTTCTGTTGGAAGTTTTCCAAGTGATACTGAGCAATCCTTATTTATGAGATAGATACGTAGTTTACGATAGGCGGGCCCAGAAGTATACATTCACCAAGAATGGCGAGTAATTCATATTTCATTCGACATCTCTTCCACAGGAGATGAGTTTGGTGATGATGACTCAGGCAAAGAGGCTAGTGAATATGAGAAAGAAGTTTGTATTGTTATTCATTAGGCCTTATGAGGAGCAGCTAAGTAGGGTATACTTGACTACCTTGAGCAAGCTTCAGGAGGGAGATCTTGACAGGTTGAAGGACAAGTACGCGAACTTGTTTTCGAAGATCACGGGACTACTACCACGACAGGGTGTGGAGCATGAGATTATGTTGACCGACGAGATTTCCTTGCCGAATATTGGTCTATACCGCACATCTGTACAGGAGTCTGAGGAGATCAAGACGCAGGTTCAGGAGCTTTTGGAGACATGAGTGATTATGCCGAGTTGTTCACCCTGTGGGTGTCCAGTATTGTTGGTGTACAAAAAGGATGGAGGATGGTGCATGTACGTGGATTACCGGGCGCTCAACAAGATAACCATCAAGAATCGCTACTCATTACCTTAGATTGATGATCTTATGGACTAATTGGAGGGAGCGAGGTTCTTCACGAAGTTAGATTTGAAGTCTGGTTACCATCATGTGAGGATTCGGGAGGATGACACTTGGAAGACTGCGTTCAAGACCAAGCAGGGCTTGTTTGAGTGGTTGGTGATGCTGTTTAGATTGTGCAACGATTCAGCTACCTTTATGAGACTTATGAATGATTTGTTGTGACCCTTTATAGAGTATTTTGAGATAATTTACCTCGATGATATCTTAGTGTACAGCAAGACCTGGGAGGAGCATCTTGTTCATATTGAGAAGGTGTTTGAAGTGCTGCAGAATGAACATCTGAAGCTTAATAGGAAGAAGTGCGGATTTAGGAAGGACGAGTTGGTGTATCTCAACTTCATCGTGGGGAAGGGTCAGCGAAGGATAGATCCAAGTAAGGTGGCGGTGATCACAAAGTAGCCGACACCTAGGACAGTAACGGAGGTGAGAAGCTTCATGGGAGCTTGCTAGTATTTGCGCAAGTTTATTCGACATTTTTTGACTTATGCAGCACCTTTGCATGGCCTTATGAAGGCGAAGGTTCAGTTTGAGTGGGGGAGGACGCATGAGAAAGCTTTTCAGTTACTAAAGAGGAAGATCTCGGAGGCACTAATGTTAGCATTGTCGAATTTGCAGAGGACCTTCGAGGTAGAAACCGATGCTTCTAGTTATGCTATGGGCACTGTGTTGATTTAAGATGGGAAGCCGGTGGAGTACCATTCAAAGATGTTCACGGGTGCTATTCAAAACTACCCCACCTATGACAAAGAGTTTTATGCACTTTATCAGGCGATTAAGCATTGGCGGGTGTATTTGTTAGGAAAGGAGGTGGTTGTACACTCGGATTACAAGCCATTGGAATTTTTACATGCCCAGACGAAGCTACAGCAGGCACGACACATGAAATGGATGTCCTATTTGATGGCGTTCAACATCATCATTAGGTACAAAAAGGGAACGATGAACAAGTTAGCCGATATGTTATCTCGTCCACTAGTGAGGGCTCTCTTGGTAGCAACACGTATTCAGCCCTTGGTTCCTTTGGAGTATGTACAGATGTACACATCCAGCAGAGCCTTCAGTAGTGTGTTCAAGCAGGCAAGGCTGGTCGAAGAGGGGAGTATGAGATTGGTGGAGATGGTTTGTTGTATTATGGGACGTTGCTTTGCATTCCGGAGGACGGCGACCGATTGTAGTGGATTCGAGAAGCACATACATCACGTGTGCAAGGTCATTTTGGGATTTAGAAGATGCTTCTCAATCTACGGCGTCATGTTTTTTGGTCGAAAATGTTAGAGAACGTCACTAAGTATGTTAGAGGGTGTAAGCTATGTTGCATATCGAAGCCTTCTAATAGGAAACGGGGATTGAATCTACTATTGCTGGTACCTTCGAAACCGTGGGAGAGTATTTCTATGGATTTCTTAGGAGGATTGCCGCCAACGAAGCGCCGGCATGATTATTTATTAGTTGTGGTGGACCGGTTCAGCAAGATGGTGATCTTGATTCCTTGTAAGAAGATCGTGACGGGAGCGGGTGCGGTGCAATTGTTCTTTAGTATGTGTGGAATCACTTTGGGTTGCTGAATTCAATTATTTCAGATCGAGATAGCCGGTTTCTCGGGCACTTTTAGGATCCTTTGTGGAGCTTGATGGACACTAGGTTGAAGAAGAACACGGCCTTTCATCCACAAACAGACGGACAAATAGATGTAGTTTACCGGACTATGGTTCACATGTTAAGACGATACAATTCCAAGCATTCTAAGACTCACTGCTAAAAAATAAGGTATCCTAGATGGAAAATTCCGTCTAGGATACTCAGAATTTCGTTTAGAATGTGTATTCTAGACGGAATTCCGTCTAGAATAGGCGTCTAGGAAGTTTCCGTCTAGAATATACTATTCTAGATGGAAATTCCGTCTAGAATACATTCTAGACGGAATATTCTAGATGGAATTCAAAACCGTCTAGAATACATCCTAGACGGATTATTCTAGACGGAATTTCCGTCTAGAATAATGCATCCTAGACGGAAAAAATTTCCGTCTAGAATGAGTATTCTAGACGGAAATTTCCGTCTATAATACTTATTCTAGACGGAAATTGAATTTTTTATTTTTTTTATTTTTAAAAAAGTATCCTAGACGGAATTTGAGCATCCTAGACGGAATTTCCGTCTAGGATACTATGCTACAGTATTTTTTTTTGCAGAATCTACTTTAGGTGCATGCATAACAATATTGAACAACAAAAAATTATATTCATATCCAACACAATGTAATTATATTTTAATATTAAATCACATTATATTCAAATAATACATTCACCAAAATAGTAGAGAGATACATAAATTATTTACAAACTTTTACATAAATTGAGATTCTGCATCTTCATAGCGTAAAGAGCAGGCCTATCCTTTAGAATGCATCTCCTCTAAAATAGAGATTGCTTCAATAGCAATACAAGCAACCATTTCTGTTGACATCCTGTAAAGAGAAACAGTCAAGATTACATACTTACACAAACAGTAACTTAAGAAATTCACAAAAGAGGTTCAAATACTCACGCATAGGAGTTATTATTCCAAACATCCCATAGACTGAGTCCCAACATATCCATCACCTATGCAAATAACGGGGTGATCATAGCAACATATATATAAACATAATACGAAAGAAATCCATAACTAGGACATTTATTATCAGTTACCATGACATAATAGTCCCCTTGGCGACCCTTGTAATAAACACGAGGTACCCCATGAAGAAAAGCCAAGGGTATTGCATAAATGAATGTACATCACATAAGTTCTGTTATTAGGCTACCAACCATAATTCAGGAAACAAGCATAAGAATGCTTACTTGTATACTTGCCACTCATAAGGTGGTCCATAATTTCAGCCTTTACTGCTTCTATGCTCGAACTTTATTGCTACCTAGCATGCACAAATGAGAAAGATTATGCATAACAGTTAATTAATAGGGTCTTCTTCGAGAATAAGGCACTTAAATTTGTTCTAGATTTATAGCTGATCAAATAACCTCAATAGCGCTGGAAGCACTTAGCCTATCGCTTGCATTAGTAGCTGAAATTCGGCGACCAACGTACACTTGTCCAAATCCTCCTTTTCCAATTTTCCTTTGAATTTTATAAACTGGTGAATTTACAATTTGAACATGTAAAAGAAAATCCAGGCTGAGAGCAAGCAAATTGAAAACAGTACAAAAAAGGAGCGATTGTCTATGAACGTATCGGTTTGTTAAAATAAATATAGGAGAAAACATCCAGACGGTCAACAATCATGAAATTAGGGGATAAAGTGTTTTAAGGAAAACTTGCTTTCAGTGACTAACAACACGTCTCTCTTCCTTTAAAAAGAATCTGAATTATCGAGTAATGGTAGCAATCAACTAGCAACAACGCTATTGTTAATAAAGAGGATGGAAGAAAGAAAAGAAAAAACCAGGTTATATTATATAGTGCAACATATGTTTATAGCTGCCTGTGAAAACACTTTGGGGTCCATTCCATCCAATCAAAAAAAATTTCGACATATTTCACTTTATTATGAAAATCAATCCTACTATTTCTGGTCCTACGGTTTCCAATCGGTGATAACAGAAATGTGTTCTCGTATCGGCAAACATGTTAAGGTGCAAATTTATAAATCAACCTTTATCTTATTTTTGTTGACAAACAAAAGATTAGCAACTACCTCTATAGATAATGATTCACAATCTTGAGAATTTCGCATAGAACCAGAAATCTGAGGGTGTGTATCCTTCTACAATAAGAATTATCATCATGCATAACAAAGAGATGGAAAAGAAGGGCATAAGTAGCAACAAAGACAACATTAAGCTCTAAATCTTCATTGTATAAGATTTCATTCAAACCAAGAATTCATTTAGAGAGACGAAAGAGATGCAATACCTGTACCTTTTGCAAGTTGTATTATAAGCACCATACTAAGATAATTTTCTCAACTCTTAACAGAAATCATTATGGCTCTGAATCTTTCCAGCTATATTTCCCATCATATTTCCAGCTAAGGAATTCTCATCTCCGGACAAATACAGATGGAAACCACTATATTTACCATCATCTCTTGTAAAAAAATGCTTCGCTTGTCCATCTGTTGTATGTTTTGGTAATGATACCAATTTCTGACGGTAGCAAAACAAAAAGTGTCAATGAAGTACAAATGGAGGACGACGAAAATGCTAGAATCTGAAAGGCAACTGGAAACAATAGTGGGGTAATGCATACCTTCAATCTACCCTTCAATCTACATGAATGATCATCATACCCACCCAAATGCAAACTCCTAAAAATGGGGTTTCGCACAAACTTCACACAAAGAACACAAACTCATCAAATTTATCATCAAAGACTCCAACTTTATCATCTAACTGTACATATTAACACGAAAGTTTACAGAAAACAGAATACACATTTGGATATAGGACCAAAATCAAAGAAAAATGGAAGTATTCGGCCGATGGCAGTTTGGTAATTTGGAGTAATGGAGAAACCTGACCTCTGAGAACTGAGGAGAGTGATAGCCGCAGCTCGCCATGGCCGCCGACGACGACGACGCAGATTTTGAGAGGGGAGGGCAGCGGAGGCCGGAGAGCTGGTGACG
>BQKN01043412.1:0-10349 GCA_022839385.1 Asparagus kiusianus
AGAGAGAGAGAGAGAGAGAGAGAGAGAGAGAGAGAGAGAGAGAGAGAAACCAAAGGTAGGGTTTTGAGAAAAGTGGGAGTAGTACCAGGACCAAGTAGGGCACTTGGAGACGAGATTGTCGCCGGCGATGACGAACTCGGAGACGCTGAGGACGCCCTTCTCCTTGAAAGCGGAGACCGTTCGAGCGCTCGTGATCCTCTCCACCGTGCCCTTGAACGCTTCGTGCAGTTTCTGCGTGAAGACCATCGCTGGACTTTAACCCTAAAAAGAGAGAAGAGATTAGGTTTTCTAGATCGATTTGGGGGAGAAGTCGGAGCTGGGATCAAAAGTTGGAGGAGGCTGCGTGCACTTTGATTCCACACAGCCTGGACGCTTTGAAGTCCCCAAGTTTTCTAGGTATTAAAAATAAAAATACCTCAAAGCTTAAAAAGAGTTCTACTTTGGTACCCCGAGAGTTTTAACAGGGCATGGAAGTTAAATCTTGGGTAAGTTTCACGATCGCAATAGACCCCGATAACTTTAGCATTTCTCAGAAAGCCCCCATAATTAGAAGCAAAAAACAACGTGAAGAGGCAGCTCGCAGCTACGCCTAAATCAACAGGAAAAAGGAAAGTTATAGGGAGTTGGTGTAACTTACTCAAAAGTATTGGGGATCTAGAGCGATTTTGGAAGTTATTGTGGGTTTACTACAAAATACTGAAAGTTCTTGGGGTTTAGTGTAATTTACCCTTTTATATCTTATCTTTATTGAATTTTGGGGTATTTTTGGACAACAAAACTTCAGAATACCAAATACGGTGAAAGCGGTAGAAATATTTGAGTGCAATCCTATACTTTGTCATAGTCTCTTTTTGTTCCTTCTTTATGTTATATTAACTATTATCGTGTTATTTTTTAATAGCTTTCGATTGAGTTTTTTTTTTAACTCTTCTTATATTCTGTTGATGTACTAGTAATCACACAGTCAGTTATATCTGTGTTTGGATGAATTTGTTAAGAATTGATGAAAAGGCCGTTTTCTTTATGTCTAGTTCTTGAATTGGGGTATTTGAAAAATCTGCACAAGTAGAAATTCATAAGAGGGTGAAGTTTGGCTCCCCCTTGTATCTCCGACGATTAAGTTAGCTGATGAACTTGAGTGGTGTTTTAAAGAGTTTGTTGTAATTCTTGTGCGTGTGCGATATGATTTGCAGAGTTATAGCGCTTTTATCAGAATCCAGAATTCAGTCCCCGCCCAAGTTGAAATAGTACTTGTATTTATACTAAGGTGACAATGGTTAATTGGTCACTTTAGTCGAGAGCAGAGAGGCGGTGGTGCAGTATGAGCTGGCGGCCATGTCAGCACTTGCTTTAGAGGCGTTGGCTAGCGAGTGGAGGGAATGTCGCTTCGGCATTAAATGAGAAGAGACTGACGGCATGACAGGGCCCACGTGGTCCGATGAAGACCATTTGGGCTAGAGTCATGATGTCACATGCCAAACATTAAATGCGATGTTGACACGTTGTCATAGAGGGAAAGGCTCGAGACGAAAACAATCTTTTAGCTTTGTTGAGAAGTAACGCCTTTCGAGTCGGCTTCGTAAGGCGTCTGACAAATGGTCGAGTGAACTTGTGGCGAGTCTTCTTTGACAAAAGGGAGGCGACAAGTTCCGCCTTTCGAGTCGACACGAAGGAACGTCGAGTTGATTGGAACATAGCATGTAACACACTTGTCCGTTGCTTAGCAATGAACTTGCACTTTTAGCGAATGAGAACACCATACCATATTCATATTTGTCTTATTAATTATATTTTTGTCAATTCTCCCAAGCATATAAGCAAGTTCATTTACCCATGTCCCCGCAAGATACTTAAATCCAATATCAAAACACTACAAAATTAGAGCAATATTCAAAGCACATATAGTATGGATGAGATATCCAATATCCAAAAACGTATGATGCAATGTGAAAGTCTACAAAAACATTACCTAAAAGACGCGCAACTTCAAAAAAAAAATAAGGAGATGAGGGATATGAACTCATCAAAAGGTTTCGAATACCGGATCTAATATTTGCTTAAGAGTTTTGAAGAAAGGCATTGAATTTTTGCGGTCTTCAAGGCCTATCTTGCTCTGAGATATAAATACCGATCGGCTTGCTAGTGGCTACACCACTCAAACGTATGCTCTTCCAAATTTTGCCTGCTTTTATTTCAATTGAACTTGTTGCCTTCTCTAAATATCTTCACATTTATGACCATGTGCCGTACAATGTTAGATAGGGTTCTCCCCCCGCTCAAGCCCAGTTATGGTCTTTTTCCACACAGAAAGATACGTCGAAATAACCAGAGTTCAAAAAATTAGGACTTCCACTCTGCATTTCACCTGATACTATGCACATGAACGTGCGCCTCACGGCACACACAGAATAATAAGCCTAAATACTACCAAAAACACATTCACACAACGTTAGCTATATCACTTCCGTTCTCAACTATAAAATAGTATTTGACGATATCAACCATTTCCAACCCACATTAGTTTCATCCCCCTTGCATCCTCTGGAGCTGTACATAAGTTGTCGTAATCAAAGAGAGAAAATAATTACGAAAACAGAGCCTTCTTCAAAACAAAGACAACAACATAAGCAACCAAAACCATAACAAATTTCTTGGAGGCCAACACCCTCAAATTTATCCTCATCCCACGCCCTCTCATAAACTTCATCATCCAGCTGACTGAAGAACCAATGTAGGATAAAACCATAGCCATAGCTTCCTTCGATCCACCAACATAACCTGAATCACGAGGAACATCCACAAAATTGGGGCCATCTGGTTCACCATTGCAAACCCGGTGATCTAACCCTAGGAAATCGTTCAAGAAATCAGATAGTCTGATCAAGATCCGAGCTAACCATGCAACCTCGTTGTCTGAGATGGGTCGCCTCATCCAGTCGCCTTTGTAGTGCACGTCAGCCCAAGTTCGGCTCCCGATACCTGGATGCTTGGGGGTGAAGACTTCAGCGCGATCCTGCTGGGTATCAAGAGGTTCTGTTAAAGGAATGGGAGAGCAGGATGAAGCTCTAATTGAGCCACCGAAGAGGATATGCATTTTAGATTTGATGGAGTTTAAGTTTTGGAGGTCGCCAGAGGCGGCTTGGATCTCGTGCTCCGCTCGTAAAACAAACAGCTACAAAAATAATCATATCAAAACCAAGTTAAAGAAAATAAAACAAATATGAGTTGTAGGTGGAGTACAAATTAAAGATGCCTGAATTGGAACAATCAGCAAAGTTCCATATGGTTATTTGCAAATAGATGATAAAAGGAATGATAGTAGCAGTGGTGGAAAATAGATATTTGCATACAAAATAACAATTTGAGGAACCCATCATAAAGATCAGAATATAGAAAATGAAGGATGGCCTTCATATCACAGATATAACCTAAGTCAATAATGAGTACCAAAGTGATGATCCCAGCTACCAAAAAGAAATTAAGTATCACACGTACTTCAGGATATCATTTCTTTTTACATAGTTGAGCATAAGACAGAAGGGCAAAAATTAATAGATATTTCAGATTATTCATACCTGTAGTAATTTAGGAGCACCATCCTCGCCATCACTGAAAAATCTTAGGTCATTGTTCCAGTTCTCATGTAAGAAGGACCCATCCGCATCATTCTCACATAGACCATCCTCCCAATCCTGAAAAGAACATAGAACTTAGCATCAAAATTGCAGTATCAAAACTGTAGTAAGTAGCATATTATAGGAACTATAAGACTTCAGTGACTAATCTTTAACTAGAGAAAAGTGTGATTGATATTAGTCTGGGACCATATTAAACCAACTGCATTCTGCATTAAGTACTACCGATAATGGACAAAAAAGGAAATTGGAAGCGGAAAAATGTCTTCAAAATATGTCACTACCTGCAACTGTTCACGAATTGAGGGGACATATTTATGTATGTTATCAACATTTGACGAAAAAGGTCGTGACTGTTTAGAATGATAAGCAGTATCCACTTTGTGAAGAAAGTCCATCAGCTCTCTAGAGGAAGTTAATATATTTAGAATCTGCAGAAACAAATTGCATGTCAGCCAAGACCAACTATATCATCATTAAAATGGCAATGATAGAGCAAAGCAGCAGGTTCAAGCAATACTGAAATGAAACAATAGATTAAACCTATTTCGGAAGTAAACCTTCCTATTTAGCTTTATATTCAAGCAGCAAAAAAGGGGAGAAAAAAGAAAAGAAAAGAAAAGGGCAGATCTTTCACTGGGAAAGAGAAGGGAAAAAAAAGCCTATTGAGGTGCACACACAATAAAAGGAGAATCAGGTAGTTTCAAAGATGACTGGACTTGGCAATTTTAGAAGTGTTAAAGAGTTTTTTAAGCAGCAATAATATCTCCACATGTGCACAACACAGACGTGTGAGCATGTGCACATGCACACACTGCAGAACACACAATTTGGCGACTGAAGATAGTTTTGAGGCAATAAGATATCTCTATAGACATGTTAATGCCCATTGCAACAAACACCAGAAATTTCATAGATGGCCAAATCACACAATTTTGCAAGTACTTAAGTTTTTGGCAGAAGCAAAATCTGCAAGCACATTTTGCTTCATAACTTCAAATTTGAATAAGCATGCATGCACACACAGGCGTGCATGCACGCGCACATGAAGTAATGGGTGCTCCACACAGATGAAATGAGTGTTTCGCTCAATTTTCAAATTTGAATCGGCACATAGATGCACAAACACCTAGATGCATATGCGCACATGCATGAGCTTGCACGCATCCATATGCACACACCACAGAGGCCAAAAGCCAAGTCTGCCAATGGCCATGTACGTCCATTAGAACATGCACTAGCATTGACACACAATTAATAGAAGCTCTGCATGAAAGCTTAAATTTAACTAGGATTATTTACCCTGATCCACTGTTATAAGATTTATGCATAGTTGGGATACCTAAATTGGTTAATCATTAATGGAAGCAAATGATGCTTATATTGCACCAAAATTTTAGATGATCTTTTCTTTAAGATTGATTGCTTTTTAGAGACGGAGTGGGATTAAACATAAGTTATTGAAGATTGTTTCTAAAATTTAGTTTCACGAAATGAAGCCATTACGAATCATGACATTGAGTTGGAAATCTCTGCAAAAGAAATTAGCACTTCATCATCAATAACAGCGAACTAAAGCCTGCCCTCTTAATTGGTAGTTGTGACAAAACAAATGGGGAAAGGAGAGTAAAGGAGAAGCAAGAGAGGAACTTACCCTAAGACCGTGAAAGTCAATTGCTAAGCAAATTGACATTTTTTTAAATGTATTTATCATAGAGATTAAAGATCATACTGCCGAAGAACGATTATGCTTCCTTGGACTTGTAGACAGGAGGCAAGATGGAATTGTATACAAGTTCCTAAAGATATTAGATATACATTATTTTATTACCACATAATTATTTTGGATATCATGACTATTTGGGATGAAAAGTTATATGCTTAACTTTAGCAAAGATAAAAACTAAGCAGCTTCCACATATATTGTTAAAAGTATGTGTGTAAATGTATCATACTATCATGCTCTCCTACACAAGTACGAATTCACTGCATTCTGCTAATTGTGTGCTTAGATCAAATGATAGTCCAAAATAATCTTCTTGGTGAAGCAATAAAGCAGTTTCCTTAACCTATAACTAGGGCTGTAACTTGAAAACCGATAACTGAAAAAATAACCACACCAAAGCCGAACCATAACCGAAAAAACCGAGGAAAGAAAAAAACCGCACCAAACCGCAAAAAAAAAAAAACCGAAAACCGAAAGGTTTGGTGTGGTTTTGGTTTCGGATGTCTGGAAACCGAAACCGAACCGAAAAACCGATTATATATATTGTACGGAAATTATATTATTTATAGATATATATTATTAATATACATAAAATTTTATGTAGAAACTTCAAACTTGGGCTTAAATGAAGCCCAAAAAAAAGGATGGTCTTGGCCTGCGTTCCAACATTACTACATAGTCTACATTAGACTTTAATTATATTTCTAGGGCTTCTGAGAATCTGAGTTCTCGTCCATCGCCCCCAAAGTCCCAAACCCAATGAGCTTTTGGTCCTTCGCGCTCCGTCTCGTCCCCTCTCGTCCATCGCCCCCAAATCTAGGGTTCTCCCGTCCATCAGCCCCAAATCTTGGGTTCTCTCGTCACCGGCGAAGAAATCCCTTCTATCACGTAGTACTGTAGCTTTCCCTTTCCCTAAATGTTGGTCATGGAGGATCTTGCTGCTGAACTTGAAGTGCTGATCTATCATCTACATGTTTCTGCTATTCTAGTTTTTCATCTCTTTTTTTTTCTTTTCAAAAACCGTTATGTGGCATTGTGGGCTGCCCTTTTTCATTTCTTTTCTTTGCTTTTCTTTTCGGAAACGGTTATGTAATATGAGACATTTCTGCTTTCTACTTTTCTAGACTTGTTTTCTTTATAGAATAGAATAACCGAAAAAACCGATATAAACCAGAGAAAAACCAAACCGAACTAAACCGAACACAATTGGTTTATGAAAAAAATAAGTAAAAAACCAAACCGAACCGAAAAAATAGATCGGTTTGGTGTTCAGTGTCACCTATTAACCGCACCATTCAAACCGATTAACAGCCCTAATCACATGAACACCTACACAAAGCTTCTTGCGGATTTGACGAATGTGGATGTCGTGATTGAAGATGAGGACAAGGCGTTGTTGTTGTTGAGTTCCTTGCCCGACGAGGAATATGAGACCTTCGTCCTCACTCTGATTAATGGGAAGGCGTCCCTTTCGTATAGTGAGGTCACTGCTGCACTTGTGAATTATCAGCTTCGAAATAAGGATAAGGAGGCTTCAGTTGAGCCGGTAGCAGAGGCGTTGGTCGCAAGAGGGAAGGGTCCGAACCGAAGGAATTGGAAGTCACAGTCTAAAGTAGGGTATCCTACAATTGAAAAAGATCAGTGTGCTTGGTGCAAGGAGACTGGTCATTGGAAGAAAGACTGCCCAAAGCTCGACGAATGGATGAAGAATAAGCAGAAGGGAAAAGGGAAGCAACCATCATCAGAAGCAAACATTGTATCGGATGGTAATAATTCTGACTCTTCTATTTATTCGCTTTCTATCAGTCCTACATATAGCTATTCGGAGGAATCTGAATGGATGTTGGATAGTGGTGCGACCTATCATGTATGCCCTAGAAGAGAATGGTTCTCCAGTTTTGAGAAGCTGGTGGATAGTGGTGTGGTGTACATGGCTGATAACCGTGCATGTCAGATCCTTGGGATAGGAAGAATTCGCATCAAGATGTTTGACGGGACTGTTAGAGAGTTAAACGATGTGAGATATGTTCCTTCTTTGAGGAAGAACTTGATCTCAATTGGAGCTTTGGTTGGAGAGGGTCTGAATGTTCGAATTGAGGACATGGTTCTCAAGATTGTGGAAGACTCTCGGATTGTGATGAAGGGTGTCAGGAGGAATAACCTGTATTACTTGACTGGAGGTATAGTGGCAGGTGGAGAGCTGACGACTTCTGTTGATTCGACTAGACTGTGGCATTTGGGGCTTGGCCATTCCAGTATTGATTCCTCGCATAGATTGAAAGAGGGTGTAAAGACCTGCAATTTAAAGTCCAATGAACATGTTGATGTGAGCAAGAAGACCAAGGTGAAGTGTGGCACCTCTATTCACCGTGCTAATGATCGTTCTAAAGGAGTTCACGTGGATGTTTGGGGGCCTTCCAAGGGGGCATCTTTGGGAGGTAATAGGCGTTTGGTTTCCTTTGTTGGTGACTGTTCTAGGCGTGTTTGGGTTGCAACCAAATCCCCTTTGGAGAATGTCCTAGTAGTATCCAACAGATTAAAGAAGTGTGTAATAGACAGAAAGGTGAAGGTACTCCATTCTGATGGGAGGTACAAGATGGACCTGTTTTAGTATTTAATAAATAGATACTGTTTATATAAAAGTCAAAGAGGAACATGGCTTTTCTAGTGGCGTTGAGGCTATGGAGGAGAGGTAATTTCTACGTCACAGTTGGCTTGGCTTCCAAATGCTAACTAGCCTGCCTGAAGCTGGGGTTTAATTTTTATTTTTTTTTGTCTGGACTCCTCCTGGGGAAAAGATGCAAAAAGCTGGGGTTTAATGTAGTGAGTGAATGATTGTTGATAAGGCTTCGGACCGTCCAGTAGAATTCGCATACTGGTAGATCCTACTCTCTATGAACACAGTAGGAAATTAATTAATCCAGATAATTCCAGAAATTAGGCGCCGCACAGCTCTTTCTTAGAAAGTTTAAGCAGGAAATAAACGAGGGACCGACCCGCTTTCCAATTCGAATCATACTCTGACCTATTATCAGATTCACGTCTGGATTTTCAATCTTTTTCATTATAACTTTCGAATATTATGATAGAACTTTTGAGAAATATAGAGAGTGCACAAACTTATAAGAGAACGTGGATGACCCCCATTTTTCACTAGACATACGCTAACTAAACAAGTCAGACGATCCGAAGCAGGAAAGAGGGAACGGATTAACAAGTCGGTGCAATTTGACAAACCTGCCAACAATACAATCCATAAGCCACAAGGAAAGTCAAGCAGCCTTGTCAAAATCTAGGGTTGACAGGCAATTCCTTTTTATCTTTATTAAGGAACAAGAGGATGCCACTGCTTGTATCTTAAGCCTGCAACTTTCGATGCTAAAATCTATTTTTTTTTCGGTTAAGACATTTTCAAGTGGCCCAGAGGTTGGTTCTTCAAATTATTAGGTAACAGGTAGGGATAAGCCTCAAAAGATTCAGAATCTTCTAAGTTTGTGTGACTAGATGGACGACTCCAAAATGTACAGAAATTGCAGTATCTGAAATTTGAGTGGACCAACTAACTTTGACTGTAATTTTTTGCCAACTAAGCAAAATACCTTATATGGATACATGTGCGCACGCGTGCGCGCGCGAACGCGGGCGCGCGCGAACGCGGGCGTGTGTACACTCACTGACACACGACACAAGGCGTACAGTACACACACACATATAGCATGAGAATTTATACATGCACACAGGGCAATATATTTAAGGAGAATTTAGACCAAATACAGGGCATTTATGGGTTGGATCATCCTTCGACATGTTTCATATTTAGATATGAAATTACGAAGAAATTACTAAAAGAAGTAAAGACCGTCCATAAAATTCCTGTTCAGGCCTGGGTTTTTTGCTGGAGTTTCTGATGTCTGAAGGCTAGACATAATTGGCTTCTGATACGCCCTTCAGGTTTTCTGATTTCCTTTGAATATGCTCATTGTGAAACTTCCTTACAGCTTACTGGTTGTGTCCTTGTGATGTACAGAACTGGTCGGTTCATGATAAGTGGTGTATAGTATTTTCGTCCCTGGGTTACATGAAAGCATAAACATATTATGCTTATCGAATAAATGGCTCATGTGTGCTATATCCATGTGTGTAGCGTGAATGAGTGAGTGTGTACATATATGTGCCCAAGAAACAAGCACACATGCTATGTCTATGAATTTGTCTCTTGTATACACATACACTGGAACCTTTGTGTCCAAATATAGTTCCATGTTACAATGGAATATATTAGCGAGAGACTAATATATAGTTTGGAGCATAATGCAATGCCTTGAGGATTTAAGGGAAGGCCCGTGATAAGAGTAATAGGTTAATTGCGGTTAGTCCCTCTGTAGTATTGCCTAGTTGCAGATATACCCCCCGTGGTAGTTGTGTAGAGGGACGGGGGGGGGGCCCGGCCCCCCCCAAAAAAGCGTACTATTTGCCCAAGTGTGAATGGACCCCCTCAGTGACTTTTTTAAAAAACACTTTTAAAAGTAAAAATTAGTAATTGGGGTCTCTCCACCACAATAGAACTGTTGGGGTTTTATCCGCAATTGGGTGATACTTAAAGGGGCCTATCCACACTTAACCCTAAAGTAAATTTAGGCCATTTTTATTTTCAGGATAAGTATAGGAATCCTCAACTCCCGTAAAACAAACGGAAAGGTTAGGGCATATGTCAAAACAAAAGTAAAGAGGAAGCACCAATGGATAGTCAGTATCCAACTAGAAGTCGCATGCATGCCGCTTCAGAACAGTTATATCTGAAGTCGTTAGATTTCATTCTTCATATGCACAAACATATCTAAGGGCATAAAATTAAAAGAAAATCGTGAGTCTACATTTGCTAGATGGAAAACAGCAATATTGCTACATCTTCTATAGCAATCATGTACACGACATGTAGAGAACAACGGGAGAACATAACCATAACAAAAAAATTAAAAAAAAAAAAA
>BQKN01043414.1:0-10358 GCA_022839385.1 Asparagus kiusianus
AAAAAAAAAACATTATTCTAGGCATGCAAGAATTTCATCTTCATGAGCTAAAACTTTAAATAAATCATCCAAATTGTGAACATAATCCATGACTTAACCCATTCAAATAGGTAGGCAAAGACTTGCTATAAAGATCAATATTTCGATAACTTCCATCGTCACAATTTGGTTTAAAATATTTTCTTAAATTTCCTAAATAAATTTATCTCACATTATAAGCAAATAATCTAGTTGAACACAACATACAAAGCATAATATATTAAACACACTACATAAAGTTTGAAATAAACTAAGCAAATTACTACATAAGGTTTGAAACAAACTAAGACTAAGCATGAACTAGTACATAGTGAAAATGGAATGCATGCTCTCTAATAAGAAGAGCCTGGAGGAGGTGGAGGTCCATGGAAGTATGAATCCATGTACTAAATTGTGTTTGGAAATGTGTGAAATTTTTCATATTCACATGCCCAAAACGTTTATGCTAAAATAATGTATCAACATTGGATAAAACTAAACAAAATTCATTAGAAACAAAGTTCATGGATAAAATGTAGATATTATTCTTTCTAATGCCTCTAAACAAGATATTATTCAAATCTGAATCATAAATCAAGCATGTATCTTTTTCAAAAAATATTTTTAAAATCTTTATCGCATAATTGACTAATGCTAAGCAAATTATATTTAAGACATTTTACTAATAAAACATTATCTATTAAAGGCTTATGTGGATTACCTGCTGTTCCAATACCTATAACGTTACCCTTGTTGTTGTCTCTAAATGTGACTGTTTCACCTTTTTTGTTTTGCACCGAAGACAACATATTCAAGTTTCCCGTCATATGCTTGGAACATCCACTATATAGTATTCATTTTTCTTTTCGAGGTACTTCATTTTTGTGTGCCATGAAGCACATGTGAGCAGATTCTTCTTTCTGTTTTTCTTCTTCTTCTGAAAAGGATGCATCGCTGTCATCCCATGTCATTGCCAAAGTCGTCTTCTTCTTCTTCTTGAAGTCGTTGAAGTTATTGAAGTTGGTAGACTTTGATTTTGACTTAAGAAGTGGACAGTCCTTTATATGTCTTGGTTTATTGCAGTTGAAACACAAAGAAGAATCGTTAGTATTCTTAAACATATTTGATTTATACTTACCTTTTTTTAAAAACCGTTTGAATTTTTTTGTGATTAATGTAATATCCTCATCATCTTCTTCAGATTCTTCGGTGTCCGAGGATGCATTGAAGGCAAGAATTTTCTTGTTCTTTGGTTCTTCATCCTTCTTTATGTCCTCGAGTTGAATTTCATAGGCCATGAGATTTCCGATGAGGTTTTTTACGGTGAGAGTGGAAAGATCGTTGGCCTCTTCAATTGTCGCAGTCTTCTTCTCCCAATATGGAGTGAGTGCTCTTACGATTTTTCTCACCATTTCAACTTGAGTGTAGCCTTTGCTTAGTGCAATCAAGGAGTTTGTGATATCTGTAAATCTTGTGAACATCTCCGTGATGGTTTTCTTGTCTTTCATCTTGAATAGTTCAAACTTGTGAACAAGAACATAAATTTTTGATTCTTTAACCTTGTTAGTTCTTCATGTGTTACCTCAAGAGTATGCCAAATTTGATGTGCAGATGTAGAGGTAGACACGCGATTAAACTCGTTCTTGTCCATGACACAAAACAACGCATTCATTGTCTTGGAGTCCAGATTCACATTTGTTCTTTGAGCAAGTGTCCATTCGGTGTATGGAGTGGTTGGCTTTGTGAATTCTGTCTCAACGATGTTCCAAAGATCGTAGCCAAGTGATTAGAGGTAGATCTTCATCTAACATTTTCAGTAGTTGTAATTTGTACCATCGAATAGTGGTGGTCGTTGTGTGGAATGACCCTATTTGAATTGTAATATATTTATCGTCATTGTAATCCTTGTTTTGATACCAATTGTAGGATTTGCGGAAGCACACACTAAACACTAAAGGAGGGTTGAATAGTGTTATTTAAAATTTTACAAGATTATTTATAACTTGCAAGAATAATGAACAACAATCTCAGAAAATGAACAATCACAAACAATAGATTTTATACTGGTTTCACCTCCCTGGTGTACATCCAGTCCTCAAGCAAATCACACTTGAGATTTTCACTATGATTTTGAAACTAATTACAAAATCAAAACTGACCAATTCGCAAGTCCCTGCAAATTGCAACACCAATCTCTGCACCAAGAGATCTTCTCTCAAACCCGAGAGAAATTTTCTATGAAGAAATGTACAAATCCCTATAAGCCTTGATCTGAATGTGAAGTGCAGTAGTGGTTTAGGAATTTAAACTCTCTGAAAAATTGCCTAAACAATTTCTAATAATGATGGAGAACAAAGGCAATCAAGAGAGAATGAATTTGATCAAAATTCGAATCTTATATCTACTGTTAGTACACAAATTCTGATGTTAACACTTAATTATAGCCTCTGAAATATTCAAAATTTAAACCAATTGACGTTTAAAAATGACTATAAACGTTCACTTATTCAAATTCAGAACAGTTAGAAAAACTGTCTTTGTAGTTGACTACTAAGCTTAGTAGTCAACTACACCGAGTCTATTCAGACTCTGTGAAGTCAAGAAACAGGGTTAGTAGTCGACTACTTAAGGCATTAGTAGACTAATCTGTAAAACTTAAGTTTCTGTAAGTTGAACTGAATGAGTAGTCGACTATTAAGCATAGTAGTCGACTAATCTATAAATATGAAGTTTCTATAACTTTGACTAAGGCTTTTATAGTCGACTACTAAGGGTATTAGTCGACTACAGATACATAAATATGAGATATTTGAAATGTTTTGAGACTCACTCTATATCTATAAACTCTAATGGTTAACTTAGGGGATTTCTATAGTTAACCACACACTAAGCATGTGTTAGTGTGTTCTAAATACTATGTGCGTGTATGTGTTGTGAGTGATCAAAGCTTTTACAAGAATCTAAACAAAGAAAATAAAATACAATTTGACAATTACGCACATATTCTTCTTTGCTTGTCTTGTTGCCTTGAACTCATCCTTGCACTTAGTTCACATATCTTGAGCATATCGGATGTTGTTATATGCATTGATATGTTAGTGCATATATAATACACATAGTAAATAAATTGTTATCATCAAAATTATATCTTGGGACAAGATATCCAACAGGTTAGAGAACTTCCTTATAAGCATTGTTTGCAAGAAGATACCATCAAACCATTTGCACACTACTATTATTATTTTCTTTGTTAGGTAGTTTATGTCTTCTTGTTCTTTAAGTGGGTATCTGTTTTGACACACATTTTCTTTTATACTATTCTGGCTAATGCAATCAAGAAAGTTTTCATGGGTAGGTATATGGCTTATGTCTTGATGTGTTCTACTCCTGCTATTGATTTTCTTGTGTCACTTGTAGAATGGTGACACTGATGATGGGAAACAAACTAAGGGGCAGTACGAAGGACCTGATGCGGATCTGGCTGCAATGCTGGAGAGAGATGTATTGGAGACCAGTCCTGGTGTCAGGTGGGATGATGTTGCAGGACTCAACGAAGCTAAACGACTTCTAGAAGAAGCTGTGGTTCTTCCTCTATGGATGCCTGAGTATTTTCAGGTGCATATCGAGTTTGAACTGTCAATGCATATCTGCGTTTTCTACTGGCATAAGAAAATGAACATCCTACTTTTTGTAGCGTATGATGTCTTCGCATGCAGTTTCTTGAATATTACCCCCCCAACTACTTAGGAGTTAGGATGCATCAGATTGTCATTATTTAATAGAATATTCGTAGAATACAGTGCCTTTCTTTTTTTTTTTTTTTGGGGGGGGGGGGCCCCCCGGGGGAGATAAGCATAGTTTCTCCCCATGCAAGAGAACATTCTTGCAGGTGAATTCTATGGAAATCTAACTTAATATTAAATAAGTCCCCCAAATTGCTTATTTTTTAAGCAAGTCCCCCAAATTCATAAGTTCTCTTAATCAAGTCCATGCTTATATATTTTAAATAAGTCCCTACAACTCTATAAGTTTTATCAAACAAGTCCCCAACGCTAATCCTTTTTAACTTAACTGAAAGTTAACTAAATTCCGATAATCTTGTATGTTTTGCCCTCCTTTTTTCTATTTATTTTCCCTTGATATCCTCCATATTTTTCTTCCCCTGTTTGCTGTTTGTTGAGGAGTCTCTATTGCACTTCGTTGTGGGTATTAGGTGTAGCTATCTGGGGGAGGATGAGGATAAAACTCACACGATTAATGTAGTTAGTTAATTTGAATTTAAATTAATAAAATTTAACCTAAAGGGATTTATTTAGGAGAACTTGTAGATTTGAGGGGCTTATTTAGAATATATGAGATTTTCAGGACTTATTTTAGAAAACTTATAGCTTTGGAGGACTTATTTAAAATACATGAAATTTGGGGGACCTATTTAAGAATAGGTTAGATTTGAGGGACCAATATAAGAAAAACCCTTAATTTTAATGTAGAATTTTTAATGTTGATGTACTTATAACGATGACATGTTTTTTCAGGGAATTCGTCGACCTTGGAAAGGTGTTCTTATGTTTGGTCCACCAGGTACTGGAAAGACACTTCTGGCTAAGGCTGTGGCTACCGAATGCGGAACGACATTCTTCAATGTTTCTTCAGCTACTTTGGCTTCAAAATGGCGTGGGGAGAGTGAACGCATGGTTCGATGTCTGTTTGATCTTGCAAGAGCTTATGCTCCAAGTACCATTTTTATTGATGAAATTGATTCTCTCTGCAATGCTCGAGGGTAATATACGCGGAACCTATTGTTTTCGATCCTGTTTCTTTGGCATTTTATGCTTTTCTAATATGTGCCATCATTTTCTGGAAATGGTGATGTTTATTAACAACACATGAAAATTTACAAATTAATGCATATGCTAGGAAATACATTTGCAAAGAGAAATGTAAGGACATGAACCATAAGCTATTGAAGCTTTTTCCATACCAGTATAGTCTCACCTTAGTTTGTCAAATACCACGGTGCTACTTCAAGGTAGCTTTGATCAGGCAAGGCATTAGCATATCAAGGGGATGTGCAGCAGTTTCCTCGTTTAACGTAAGCATATGTTATGGAGCTTTGTCACTTCTGAGATTGCACTTCCTTGACTACACATCTTTTCAAACTGTCTATAACATTTGATTTGCTTTTAGTCAAATAGGTTTATTTTGTCCAAAATATCAGATAAATGGTTTACTTAAAGTCTTATGTTATAATTAACCGAGTGTGCTTAATAATGTATGGGTTGATGCTTTGTGGTATGCTCTGTCAATGCTTTATTTCTTTCTTCTGTTTAGCTTAAGCTCTATCCTCCTTTTTTTTCTTAATAAAAAAGCTAGTTTCAGGATTTAACCTGGGAAATCCCACAACCCAAGCCCATGCCTTTACCAGTGAGAATGACCTCGGTGAAAATTGTTATTAACTACTGGGACCTTTCCTTTCATTGTTTCTTTCCTTTTCTTCCCCATTTTCTTCCTCTTCTTTTCAATAAGATTGATGCTTCCAAATGCCAAATACCTCTCCTGGCCTCTTGTTTTTTGCTTTTGCAAATGCATGTACCTATAGGATTGTGGGCTGGAATGAATATGCAATTTCTGATCCTCTGATACTCTGAACATCTGAGAGTTATATTTCTGCAGGGCTTCAGGAGAACATGAGTCATCAAGAAGGGTGAAGTCTGAGCTTCTAGTACAGGTAGATGGCGTGAACAACAGCTCTACTGGTGATGATGGTGCAAAAAAAATAGTTATGGTACTGGCAGCCACTAACTTCCCATGGGATATTGATGAGGCACTCAGGTTGGTATCACTTTGATAGTTTTTGTTACTATTTAGGTAATTTCCACAAAACCCCAAAAATATTTGGCCCATTTTGAGATAACCCCCCAAAAATTTGAAACTGTCACTTAACCTGCAAAACTTTTGGGCCATCAACAAAACCCTCATAATGATTGAAGTTTCTGTTCTGTATAAAAACAAGTGTGTTGCAAATGCACGACAAAAGTTGTATTTCAGAATGTCAAACCACAAGGAAGGTTTTTTTCTCTTTAGATTAAAAATTTTCCTTTTGAAAAGATTGATTGAAAAGGGGTTTTGGAAAAAAAGGGTTGAAATGGGTTTTTGTATTTTTGTTAAGAAAAAGAAAATAAAAATAAGAAAGAGGGAGAGAGGAGAGTAATTAAAATGGAAAAGGAAAGAAAATGAGAAAAGAGAAAAAGGAAAGGAAAATATATGCAATAGATAAGAAAATAAAAACAAGAGAAAGAAAGAAGGGTAAATTACACTAAATTTCCCTGAGGTTTATAGGTTTGACATAATATCCGCCTGAGGTTTTGAAACTAACACTTTCTCCTCCTCTTTTTAAATTTTCATTCTAATAAGCCACATGACACTCACCTGACCCTTTAATGCCAAAGATACCCCTTTCTATCTAAATAGAAGTAATAAGCATATTTTCTCTTTTTTTTATTGGTTAAATTGTATTTCCCTCTCCCAAAATTTTCATACTCGCAATTATACCCCAACTTTTCTTCATTTTTTCTAGAAAAAATTCTTCATCACTTTGATTACCTTAGTAGTGATTAAGAAGGAAAATATCATAGATATATTATTTATAGTCTACATTACCTTTGATTTATATCTTTTTCAGACTTTGAAACTAATCGTGGTACATTTGTCTCAGAAACAATCATGTAGTCATTTTTAAGTTGTAGGATTGAAAAATGCTTACAAAATAAACTTTGTAAGAGAATTTGATGAAAGTTAAAACTTTAGGTGGGATAAGTGCAACTATGCAAAAACTTTAACAGGGATAAATACAATTTGCCAAAAAAAAAAGAAAAGAAAAAGAAAGAAACAAGGATATTTTTCCCTTTAGGGGAGAAAGAGAGGGTATTTTAGGCATTAAAAGAATCACTTGGGTGTCGTGTGACCCATAACATAAGCAATTTAAAATGAGGGGGAGAAAGTGTTAGTTTCAAAGCCTCAGGGGGATTTTCTGTCAAACCTATAAAACTCAGGGGGATTTAGTGTAATTTACCCAAGAAAGAAAGAAAATAGAGACGAGAATAAAAGGACTAGAATGAAATGCAAAAATTAAAAGAAAATAAAAACTAAGAAAACAACTATAATGAAACTAAGGAAATTAAAGAGAAAAATACAAGTGAATAAAAGTAGGTAATTAGGATAGATTCCACTAGATAATTGTTAATTAGATCTAGAAATTACTCTTTTTTTTATTTATTACTCCTTAGAATTAATAAGCATAAACTATCAAACTAGTTGGAGTAAGGGTAATTTATCAAATTAAATCTAAAAATCAAATCAGATTTCTTGAATAGAATAAATCAAATCAAGAAGCGATTCTAGAATAATAAAAGAAGCATAGGTTATCAAACCATTTAAAGAAAGCATAATTAATGAAACTTTATTATTCTACAATTACTATTTAAAAGGAAATTATTCTAACATGAGAAACTTAAGCATAAAAGAGAGCAAATCTAAATCTAATAAACAAGTTATACTAGTTTCATCTTATCCTAATTATCCAAAGAAATTTAGCCACACATTTTATTAATTCCTAAATTATGCGTAAAAGAAGCATGAATAAAAAACAAGGAAATTGACTAATTATGAAAAGCTATAAAAATCAAGGAAATAAACTAATTATCTAAGCATGGAATTAAACCTAATTATTTTAATAAGCATGAAAATAAGCAAGACAAGAAATTTAACCTAAGAATGCACATATCTAATTAATCAAAAAAAATTAGAAATTAAAACTCACATTAAGAGTGGTTGAGCTCTTTTGTAGATCCGAAATATCTTCAAGTCTACAATAACAAAATCAAAGAAGAAGAAATTTGAAGAGGAAAAAGTATTATTTTTATTGCAAAAGCTAAAGTTTTATAAAATTTGGAAGGTACAAAATAACACCCTCCTATCCCTAGAAGAGGATTTACAAAATTTTCGCACCGCTCACCCTCACTCTCTACCTCTATTTATAGCTTCAAGGAGCACATATCAGCCATTGTGTCAAACTTGGACGTCATGGCAATCAAAATCAGCCTTTGATTGAGCTTTCCCGCCTGTTGAGTTGGTAACGATACAATATTGATAGGGGTATTGATACCGGTATTTGATGTTGGCATCGATTCTAGCTTGATCCGTTTTGCAGTTTTTACTGATTTTTCTTCATGGATTTCTTGGACTTCTCTTGGTCCTCTTTTAGGCTTGGGATAGTCTTCATTTTAGCTCCTCTTTATTTTCTTCAATTTTCTCAATTTCTTGATTTCCTACAAAAATGATGAAAACACAATATTGATGATTTATTTGCATGAAACTTTATTTGAAATAGAGGTATAAAGATGCAATAAAACATGCTAATCAGTTTCTTCAACTTCCATCCAAATGACATAACTCCCAATTTTTTTTCGACAGATATAGTTTCAAGAAACCCCTATTATGCTGTTAGGTGGGAATGTTGGAAAAAATTCAAAAATTATGAGGTTTTTTGCTGAAGTCCCAAAACTTGTTGGGATCAAGTGACATTTTCACATTTTTGGGGGTTATCTCAAAATGGGCCAAACTTTTTGGGAGTCTTGTGAACTTTACCCTAACTTTTAACACTCCTGGTTGTTCATGTTCTAGTTCGCTTTCAGAGGCTGTTCTATGTGTTCCCTGTAAACCTTTTTTGGATGATTAATCACAGGAGAAGGCTGGAAAAGAGAATATATATACCTCTTCCCAATTTAGAGAGTCGTAAGGAGCTTATCAAGATCAACTTAAGAACTGTGGAGGTACGACTTGCTGCCTGTAAAAATGTATTTTTTTTTCCAGTTAGATGTCATTCTGAATTCCCTTCTCTTATCAGGTTGCCGCAGATGTAAATATTGATGATGTGGCTCGTAGAACCGAGGGTTATAGTGGAGATGACCTTACAAATGTCTGTCGTGACGCTTCATTGAATGGCATGAGACGAAAGATTGCAGGGAAGACACGAGATGAGATCAAGAACATGCCGAAGGATGAGATCTCAAATGATCCTGTCGCCATGTGCGACTTTGAGGAAGCTCTGAAAAAAGTCCAGAGAAGTGTTTCTGCTACTGATATCCAACGCCATGAGAAGTGGTTTCATGAGTTTGGCTCAGCTTAAAAAGCTTGCAATCCCTACTGCAAGGTTTGTAATTATCCTTGATAAAATGTGTATTTGGATGCCATTTCCTGTATTGTTCAAGAGTTGTCTTTTAAGGTAGTTTGCTCTGTGTAATGTAAACTTGTTACCATCAACGAGAACTTGCGATAGACCTCGTTGTAGTCTAAAAGAGACTAGAGAGATTTTTACTCTGAGCAGCTTCATATATATTTTCAAAATATATCAGTATGCATTATTAATACATACAGATATGTTTGTTGAAATATTTGGTAGTATTCATTATTCTACGGCAATTGTTTCGATGTCGTATTCATAAATAATAATTCTTGCTGATGATTGAGGTCTCACCTAGTGAAAGTCCCAATCTAAGCTGTCTGTTTTGTTTAACTTGTTGATTTTTACATTATTAGCTTCTCCTGATTTCCTTATTGTTCGTGGCTTAAATTAGCCATGTAATCGTTGTATGGGAAGAAATTTGGAGTCAGGAAAATTTATTTGCTCTCCATGGATAATAACGATCACGGGGGAAGAGGATAATAATAAGATTTATCTTCCCCAAAACTCAAATTGATTCATTATCTTTTCAACCTTTCTACAATTCAACCTACATTAATGGTACAAGTTGGTACTAATATCTAGTTAAAGCGGGTCTTGAATTCTGAAACTAACTCATAACTATTTAGTTTTGGATTTTATAACCTAATCTATACTATACTATATATAAAACAGGATTATGGTGTTAAAACTTTTGATTGCCTCTTTTACCCTTCCAAAGTTTGATAATCACAATAATGCCTTGAAATTTATTCAATTCATTCTATTTATTACATTATAATTATTCTTAAAATAAACATGAGAACTAATACTAAGAACTAAATATATTCTATAAATTTTAAGGGAAAATTGCTTTAAGGCCCCAAATTTATATTTTCAATATGCTCTAGCCCCCCTAACTTTTTTTAATGTTCTTTAGCTCCTCCTTTTTGAAAAAAATATGGCCAAGCCCCTCTATCATGATTCCAGCTAATTTCAGCACTTGATTAGACATGCCAGCTCATGATTAGACATATCAGCTGATTTAAATCCCGAATTTACCCTCCTCTTTCTTATGTCAGTGGATGTTAACTCTTTACTGTAAAATGTTAACTCTTTT
>BQKN01043417.1:0-14428 GCA_022839385.1 Asparagus kiusianus
TTGTAGAGGGATCTGAGAGTTTGTGAGAGGGTTTTATTTGTGAGATTATAAACCCCAATTGTATCTCTTTCTCTAATAGTAGATCTCCCCCTCCTTGCCCCGTGGACGTAGGCTATTTGCCGAACCACGTAAAAGTTGTGTTCTTGCTGTGATTTGTAATAGCTTGTAGGATCCCTCGACGCGCAGTCCTAGAGCTGACGAGAGGAAGAGCTGATATCTCACTTTGATGAGATATCTGGCTTTTTTATTCTTGTTTTCTTTGAGAAACTAGAATTTCTTATCGATCTTTCTCTCTTATTGTGTTCCAGAAACTCTGTCGAAATTTCCGCTGCGCACAACACCTACCTCCCTCGTCTGGCCCCCCCCCCCCCCAACTGCCCTCCCCTCCCATCCCCTCCCACCCCCATCAACCTCTCCTCCTCTCCCTTCCACCTCCTCTCCAATCCTTGCCCTAACCATCCCCTCTCCTCTTTCCAATCCACATACCATGGTTAGTTTTAATCTAACCATGGTTATGACTTTTAAATAGAAATAGTAACAGAAGGACTTTATCAACAACCTTAAGTAATTTGGGAGACTAATATCAAAATATATATATTTAAAGGACTAATATCAAATTACTAGAGATTTAAGCGACTAATATCGAAAAAACCTTAACCAAAATATTCCACATATTATTAAGGGAGTGGGCTTACCATGTGTAAACGCAGTTATAATCCCTGGGGTCGAATACCGAGTTTCTAGAGACCGGCTTTCGCTCACCAGAGGGGATCCGACCATCGGTGTGAAATCGTCTATATTTAACAATGAAAGCTCGTGAGGAACGCGAGGATTTCGCTGAGCCATTGTTTGTACGGGTTTTATGGTTTTGTCAACGACGTGAAAATGAAAAGGAGAGGTGGATGGGGGTTTTGAGGGGAGTTATACGGTTACGTTAAATAATTAACATTCCTATCTCAAAATTGAATAATTTACATTCCTACCTCAAAGCTGGAGCATAGATCCCCTTGGAACCAATCATGCGAGAATCATATGCAGATCACACAATCGGTTAACACACGTGCATATCCCACTCACTCGTGAATGGGGATTCCCGTCCAATTAGAACCTTATTTCTTAACTACAAGTTGTTACCATCCAAGCAATGTTTTGTTATTTAAAACTAATTTTTATGGACTTTTATAGTGAGAAATGTGGAACTTAATCCGATTAGATAATAAAAAAAATTAAGAACATTATAATTTTTCTCTCCAATTAAATGTGTAACTTCATCCGATTAAATAACAAATTAAGAATATTATAATTTTTCTCTCCAATTAATTGATTTGTCAAACTATTTTAGAAAAATTGTGTTATTGCCTCCAAAAGCAAAATTTTCATGTGCTTCAGCCCCTTTAACTTTTTCTCATGTGGCTCAGCCCTTAAATTCGATATATATGTTCTGCAGTCCTCTTTTAGCAATTATTATCTGCCAACTAAGCATAACAGAGAATAAAAAATTAAAAAACCCCCAAATACCATTATCTCCTCTATTCTTTCATGTTAAGTCTAAAAGCAAGTTGGCGTAGACTTAACATGAAAGTCTATTTCATATTAAGTCTAATTTAATTTATTTTGAGTCTAATTTAAATCATATTACGTCTAATTCAACTTGTTTTAAGTTTAATTTAATTCATGTTAAGTCTAATTCAACTTGTTTTAAGTCTAATTTCATGATATGTCCAATTTAATTCATAATAAGTCTAATTTAATTTATTTTAAGTCTAATTTAAATCATGTTAAGTCTAATTCAACTTGTTATAAGTCTAATTGAATTGGACTTAACATGAAATTAGACTTAAAATGAATTAAATTAGACTTAAATGAACCAAATAAATCTAATTTAATTCCTTTGATGTCTAATTTTAATCCAATTTAGTGTTAAGTCCAATTTAGTTCATGTTAAGTCCAGTTAAGTTCATGTTAAGTCCAGTTTGAATCGTGTTAAATCCAGTTTGGTTCGTGTTAAGTCCAGTTTAAATTATTTTAAGTCTAATTTAAATTATTTTAAATCTAATTTAAATTTTGTTAAGTCTAATTTAAATCTTGTTAAGTCTAATTTAATTCATGTTAAGTCTAATTTAACTTGTTTTAAATCTAATTTTATGTTAAGTCCGATTTAATTCATATTAAGTCTAATATAATTCCTTTTAAATCTAATTTAAATCATGTTATATCTAATTCAACTTATTTTAAGTCTAAAATAAGTTAAATTAGACTTAACATGAATCATGTTAAGTCTATTTCAACTTATTTTAAGTCTAATTTCATGTTAAGTCCAATTTTACTTCATGTTAAGGCTAATTTAATTGATGTTAAATCTAATTTAATTCCTTTTAAATCTAATTTCATGTTAAGTCCAACTTGATTCGTATTAAGTCTAAATTTAGTTCATGTTAAGTCTAATAACAGTTCATGTTAAGTCTACCTTGATTCGTATTAAGTCTAACTTCAATTCATGTTAAGTCTAACAACAGTTCATGTTAGGTCTAGTTTCATGTTAAGTCTAACTTGATTCGTGTTAAGTTTAATTTCAATTTATGTTTAATCTAATTAAATTCAGTTCATGTTAAGTCTAATAATAGTTTATGTTAAGTCTAATTTCATGTTAAGTCCAATTTGATTCGTGTTAAGTCTAAATTCAGTTCATGTTAAGTCTAATAACAGTTCATGTTAGGTCTAATTTTAATCACGTTAAATTCATTTTAAGTCTAATTTAAATCATGTTAAGTCTAATTCAACTTTTTTAAGTCTAATTTCATGTTAAGTCCAATTAAATTAGATTTAAAACAAGTTGAATTAGACATAACATGATTTAAATTAGATTTAAAAGAAATTAAATTAGACTTAATATGAATTAAATTAAACATAACATGAAATTAGACTTAAAACAAGTTGAATTAGACTTAACATGAATTAAATTATACTTGAAACAAGTTGAATTAGATATAACATGATTTAAATTAGACTTAAAAGGAATTAAATTATATTTAACATGAACCGAATTAAAGTTAACATAAAATAAACTTTCATGTTAAGTCTAATTCTTGGTTTTAGACTTAACATGAAAGAATAGAGGTGATAATGGCATTTTGGAGTTTTTTTTTACTTTTTATTTTCTCTATTTTTCTAGTTGGAAGATAATAATTGCTAAAAAAGGGGTGCAAAACATAGATTTCCAATTTAAGGGCTAAACCACATAGGAAAAAGTCAAAGGGGCTGCAGCATAATAAGATTTTGATATAGGGCTGTAACAAAATATATATATATATATATATATATAAGAAAAATGGGTATGCTTGGTACCAAGCACAAGTTTTTGTGCTTAGTAGTGAGATGGTATATTCCACTCCACTCATTAAAATCGGGGCTCATATTCACATGGGTTGGGGAGTGGTTAAGAATTAGAATGAGTGGAGGGGAACATGACACTTCACTACCAAGCATACTCATTTCTCTTAAATATGGAAAAATGATTAAATTGGTATATTTTGTTTACCTATAGTGACAAGTTAGCATATTATTTTTTTCGGTACCACATTGGTATATTTTCTTTACTCCGTTGATAAATAGGCCTTAAGTTAGGTCTATTTAAGGCTTATTTATTGTTAGAGTTAAGAAAATATACCAATGGGGTACCGAAAAAAATTATATGCCAACCTATCACTTTGAGAAAATTCTATGTCAAACTGTCACCGCTATTATTAATATGGTACCGGAGTAAAGAAAATCTTCACTTGTCCCTTTCTTCTTCTAACTTCCTCCTTAACATCAATAATATTCTAAATCTCTTTCGTAGTATAGCTTGTTCATGGCTACTATTAATCGGTTACCATATGAAGTCGTTCTTTGTTGCATTTGATTCTTAATCGTTGTTTGATGGTGAGTCATCACCATCATTCTTTGACTGTAAGGAAACATGTTTGATCTTTCAATAAGGAAGGTTCTCTAACATTAATGGTATAGAAATGAGCTTCAAATGATGGGGTGAGGAGTGACGATAAAGTCAGCCATGGCAGGGGTTATTTGATGATAGTCGTGGACACAGAGGCGAAGCTAGAAATTTTATCTTGGGCCCCAAATATCTTGGATTGATATAGAGAACCCTTAGGGCAAAAATTCTAAATCTCTTTCTTCCCCTTTTACTTGGGTGGCATACTATTAATGCTAGAGAACCTTCCTTATTAGAAGATCGATCTTGTTTTCTTGCAGTCAAAGAATGATGGTGAGTCCATGATGGTGAGGACTCACCATCAAACAATAATTAGGAATCAAAGGCAACAAAAAACGACTTCATATGGTAACCGATTAATAGTAGTTGTGAACAATATACTAAGAAAGAGATTTAGAATTTCATTGATGTTAAGGAGGAAGTTAGAAGAAGAAAGGGACAATGGAAGATTTTCTTTACTCCAGTACCATATTAATAGTAGCCGTGACAGTTTGGCATATAATTTTCTCAAAGTGACATGTTGACATATAATTTTTTTTCCAGTATCACCTTGGTATATTTTCTTTATTCCGGCGACAAATAGGTCTCTTTAGATCTATTTGTCGCCGGAGTAAAGAAAATATACCAATGTGGTACCCAAAAAAAATTATATGCGAACATGTTACTAAGGGTAAACAAAATATACTAATTTGATCATTTTGCATATATACACACAGAGAGACACACGCCTGCTATTTCTTTCAATGACCATAATAAAAATTCTAACAAATGATCAATCAATTGTTTTCGGAAGGACGTATTAATTTACCTGTTATTTCTTTTTCCGAAGCCACCCATTCCCTAGTAAAGCCTGAATCTTCCTTTATCAATCTCCAAATTTTGCTGCAACCAGTGATACCCGCACGTTACAAAAAATTACAGAAAATATATCGGGATGACCGAAAGTTCAGATATAGTTGAAAATTATACGGAAACCAACATATTGATAAATTTCTCTCGAGAATCATATAGAAGGGCAGCCTCTCAGAGGAAATAAATAAATATCCTGAATACAAGAAGGCATTTGAAAACTGTAGCAAAACAATTTAGTCTAAGCCTGTTTTCTCTCACCCGTGGTATATATTTATGGTGAGTCCTTGGAGAAGAAGAGAAATCACAAATTGAAACGCAAGGAAGAAAGGGGAAAAAGGAAGAAATTACTTACACAGCCCATATTGAGCCTTAAAGAAGGGAAAGGGGAGTAACCTGCAATTTTTCCACCATTATTTTTGAGCCCGTTGAGGGATCTGAGTTGGTAGAGTTTTGAGATCGCAAGCAGACAGCTCTCTTTTTCAAGCTATTGAAGTCCAGCCCACGTGAGTGGGCCCCACTAAGAGGAAGAGGAGAGCAGAAGCGGTACAGATTTGTTTGTACATGGTTGTTTCATTTTAGTTCTACCAGTTAAATGAGGGTTTTCAACGTGCAGCCTAGCTGGATTTGTTAGGGTTATTACTAAATCAGTGCACATAATTAGGGAGTATATCAAGATGCAGTTTATGGGTCAGGTTGAAATTTAAACTAAAACCTGAAAGGAACAGCACTTTATATAGTTTATGCATGCTTTTTTATGCTGTTGTGAATCTTGTACTGACATTGGACGGAGTTTCATTATTTGTTGAGGGTCGGTTTGGTTCATTAGGTGAAAGTTGCTGTAGTCAGGAAACCAAGTTGAAAATTGACTCTGATAGCTACAGTAATTTTCGCCCAAAAACACCATATTTTGAGGAGATATGGTCAGAAGCTACCACATTGGATTTTTAACTGCCACATCAGTATTTTTTTTGCACAACCAAACAATGTAAACAAGTGAAAGTTACTGTAACCTGACAGCTATCTGATAGCTACAGTAACTTTCAAACAAAAACTACCCAACCAAACAACCCCTGAGTGAGGGATATAGATCTTTAGTTTGTACGGGCTGAGGCTTATTGAAAACTCAACTCAATTTATACACTTAGAAATTGGAATTTGTTCAAATTAGCTAAACAGCGCTGTTAAAAAACAAAGCATCCTAGACGGAATTTTCTGTCTAGAATAGCCAAATTTCCGTCTAAGTTGATCATCCTATATGAAATTTCGTCTAGGATGTTGGTCTAGTAAGTTTCCGTCAAGGATACGTCATTCTAGACAGAATTCCATCTAGAAAAACCATCCTAGATAAAATACATCATAGACGGAACAGGATACTGTCTAGAATATTTCTAGACGGATAAGACAATCGTTTATGATGCATCCTAGATGGGAATTCCATCTAGGATGAGCATCCTTGACGGAATTCCGTCTAGGGTGCTCATCTTAGACAGAATTCCCGTCTAGGATGCTCATCTTGTCGCGCGCCTATGCGGAAGCGTTGCACGAACACACAACGAACCTGTGATCACGAGTAGAAGAAAACCACACACTTGCACAAACCAAGCTAATTACGACAAATCACACCAAACACAGAGATATACGTGGTTCGGCAAGTTGCCTACGTCCACGGGGAGAGGATGGGGAGATTTCACTAAATCAAGGAGAGTACAAAGGATTACAATCACACAAATTCTCTCAAAATAACCCTCAACCAAAGATCTCACCTTGCTCACAATATCTCCCTCTCACAATGCTCAAAAGATTCCTCAATCTCTGATTAAAAACCCTAACAAATCGTTTCCCTATTTATATCAAAACAAAAACCCAATCAGAGTGCAAACAGGAAACCTGATTATGCAAAAAACCCGTCGTAAGTCGACTTAACAGTAATCATAAGTCGACTTGGCAAAGAGAAAAACAGCAACTGGAGCACATTTCATAAGTCGACTTAACAGTCATCATAAGTCGACTTGGTAGAGAAAAAATCAACAATTCCAGCGCAGTTCGTAAGTCGACTTGTACACACTGATAAGTCGACTTACCATAAGTCGACTTACCCTCTGTGCATGAGTCGACATATATCAGAAAATCTAGTTTTTCTGATTCTTCCACAATTCTCCACCTCGGCGAATTTTGTCAAAACTGAGCCGACACCAAACCAAGAGCATCAATGTGTCGTCTCTCCAAATACAGCTGCACCACCATGGTTGCCTACGTACCCCCTCTCCCAAGGGATCAAGCCGCCCGTAGTTCATCCAAATGGCCGCCAACGGCGTCATCAATCACAAATATTCAACAAGTTTCTGCAATGATCAAACTTATTGCTTGGAACCACCTTTGTGAGCATATCCGCCGGATTATCCTTCGTGTGGACCTTCACAATCTCCACATCGCCATCTTCAAGAACATCCCGAACGAAGTGATAACGAACATCAATGTGCTTCGTCCTCGCATGAAAAACCTGATTCTTCGCCAAATATATAGCACTCATGCTATCACAATAAATAGTGACGGATCGCTGCGATATACCAAGTTTTTCCAAAAGTTCTCGAAGCCAAATAGCCTCCTTCACAGCCTCTGTAACTGCCATATACTCTGCCTCCATCGTAGACAAAGCCACTGTCGACTGTAAGGTGCATCTCCAACACACCGACGCACGGGTCAAAGTGAACACATACCCCGTAGTAGACCGACGCTTATCCAAATCCCCGGTATAATCCGAATCAACATAGCCAATGCATAGCTGCCCACCTGTAGTGTCCCGCTCATAAACCAAACCAACATTGAGCGTACCTAGAATGTACCTCAAAATCCATCTCACGGCATCTCAATAACCCACTCCTGGATCGTGCATGTATCTAGACACCATGCTCACTGCCTGTGACAAATGTGGCCTCGTACATACCATCGCGTACATCAAGCTCCCAACTACGCTCGCATATGGAGTCTTCGACATCAACTCACGGTCTTCAACTGACTTCGGTGAAAGGCCAGCTAAAAGCTTCAAATGGGCTCCCAACGGTACACCAACTGGCTTCGTATCCATGCTAACATGGAATCGCTGTAGAACCTTCTTCAAATAAGTCACCTGTGTCAAACAAATCATGTCCTTCTTCTTGTCTCTGTCGATCTCCATCCCTAAAATGCGCTTCGCCTCACCCAAGTCCTTCATCTCAAATTCATTCGAAAGCTGAACTTTCAAATCATCTATAGCTGACCTGGAACTAGAAGCAACCAACATGTCATCGACATAAAGCAACAAATAAATGTACGCACCTCCTCTCAACTTGTGAAAATACACGCAAGGATCAAACTGGCTCCGAGTGTACGAATGACCAAGCATAAAACCATCAAATCGCCTATACCACTGTCAAGGAGACTGCTTCAAACCGTATAGCGATTTCTTTAACCTGCAAACCAACTTATCTTTCCCTGCAGCTCGGAATCCCAATGGCTGAGTCATATATATTTCTTCATCAAGATCACCATGAAGAAATGCTGTCTTCACATCCAGCTGATCTAACTCCAAACCATACTGTGCCACCAAAGCTAGCAAAATCCGAATCGACGAATGCTTCACCACCGGAGAGAAAACCTCATTGTAATCAATACCTTCCTCCTGTGCATAGCCCTTCGCAACCAACCTAGCCTTGAATCTTACTAGAGTGCCCTCAATGACCTCCTTCTTCGTGTACACCCACTTGCACCCAATCGCCTTCCGCCCCTTTGGAAGCTCAACAAGCTCCCATGTATCGTTCTTGTGAAGAGACTCCATCTCTTCCTGCATAGCCACCTACCACGAATCAGCCTCCGAACTCTGTTCGGCCTCTCTGAAAGTAGTAGGCACCATCTCATTGATACTCTCCACCGGAAGTGCATATGCAACTGTGTCGGCATACCGTGCTGGCACCCGTATGTCTCTCCTCTGTCTCCGTGCCGCAATAGAATCCTGAACCTGAGCCGTCGGTCCCTGATCCTGCTCATGAGTACCCGTATCCTCCGCATCACCGTCGTGCTCGCCTGGCGTCACCTCAGTCGACACTCTAATGGATACTGCACTATCTGGACTCTGTGAAGCTGCATCAATCTCCACCACCTACGAAATCTCCTCTGTCGGGTTGCTCTCTACCTGATGAGAGCTGGGAAGCTTCAAGATAGAAGCCTCATCGAATATGACGTGCCTACTCAGCATAATCTTCTTATCAACTGGATTCCAAAGCTTGTATCCCTTAACATCACGCTTGAATCCTACAAATATGGCCTTCCTAGCTCGAGGTTCCAACTTATCAGTTCTAACATGATAATATGCAGGGCAACCAAATACCTTAAGCTGGTCATAGTCATGTGCTGTCTCTCCCGACCACATCTCCATAGGGGTCTTCCCCTCAATCGCAGATAAAGGCAGCCTATTAATGAGGTGGTTCGCATAAGAAAGTGCCTCAGCCCAAAAGATCTTCTCCAAACCACTATGCGCCAATAAACATCGAATCTTCTCCAGCAAAGACCTATTTAACCTCTCTGCCACCCCATTCTGCTGCGGTGTATGACTAACTGTGAAGTGCCTCTCTATGCCCTCGTCTCGACATAGCTGCTGAAAGGGGTCTGAAGTATACTCGCCGCCATTGTCGGATCGTAACGTCTTAATCTTTCTCCCAGTCTGCAGTTCCAACCTCTTCTTCCACTCCACAAATAAATCTAGGACTTCACTCTTATGCTTCATGGTGTACACCCAACATCGCCTAGAATAGTCATCAACGAACGTGACGAACCAATGTCGACCACTAAGTGATACCGTCTTGATGGACCCCAAACATCTGTGTGCACGTAGTCCAAGATACCCCTCGTCCTATGAATGGCCGTCCCGAACTTCACCTTCGTCTTCTTGCCAAGTACACAGTGCTCACAGAATTCTACTTTACCACTTTTGGCTCCCTTCAAAAGCCCTTGCTTACACAATGCCTGCAATGACTTTTCACCTGTATGCCCTAGCCTATAATGCCAAAGTCTGCTCATGTCCGCCTCTGAAATCGCCGAAGCAACCTAGCCAATCTCGGTGCTTCCCTTCAGATAGTATAGATTATGACTGCGGACTCCCTTCATCACCACCAAAGATCCCTTAGTAACCTTCGCTACAGCATCCTCAAAGGTCACCCTGAATCCCTTCGCCTCCAAAGCCCCAACTGAGATAAGATTCTTCTTAAGTTGAGGAACGAATCTCACCTCCTTCAACTCACGGACTACTCCATCGTGCATCTGAATCCTCACGGTACATATCCCACGAACGCCACAGGATTGATCATTTCCCATGACCACAACACCCCCATCGAGTCTCTCAAATGATGAGAACCAATCTCGCATAGGAGTCACATGATAAGTAGCGCCAGAATCAAGCATCCACTCTGATGCATCCAAATGGTTCACCTCCGGAGTAATCAAAAGAGAAAAGCTCGAATCATCAGAATCATTGCCGCTAGCAACATTCACCTCATTGGCCTTCGGGCTCTTATTCTTGCTATTCTCATTTTCTTTGACTTTCGGGCAATCTCTCTTCCAATGTCCCTGCTCCTTGCAGAATGCACATTGGCTCTTTCCAAGCTGGTGACGACCTCTTGACTTTGACCTCCCTCTATTTTCACCTTTCTGATATGAGCTTCTACCTCTCATCGACAATGCCTCTCCTGAAGTACTAGCGCGGGAAGTCTTCTTATCCTTCCTCCTCAAATCGTAGTTCGTCAGTGCGTTAGTCACTTCACTATAAGTGATAGAAGATCTCCCGTTCAGCAACGTAAGCACGAAGGTATCATACTCCTCATCCGGTAAGGAGCCCAAAAGAATAAAAGCCTCGTACTCATCTGTGATCTTCTCATCCACGTTCGCCAAGTCCGACAACAACTTAGTATAGTTGTTCACATGAGCCGCAAGTGAGGTGCCTCGGGACGTCTGGAATCTGAATAATCTTCGCAGAAGGTGTAACCTGTTCTCAACACTCTTCGTGAGATACTTGTTGTTGAGAATTTCCCACATCTTCATCGCAGACTCACCCCAATCACATCGTATTTCAGCTCCTGTTCCAAACAAGACCTGATCACCCCGCAAACATTTCGATTCATCTTTTCTCATATCGCCTCTTCATATTTAGGTGGCCTCACGTCGACCATGATGGTCTCCTCCAGATTTTGAGCATTGAGCGCATCCTGTACGTCGCTCATCCACAAACCAAAATTGATCGTGTCGTCGTATTTCACTACACTAATCTTATTGTTCTGAAAACTCACTTGAACTGTGCCTGTTATCTTGCTGCTTTCACCAACTTCTTCACCCATAATCACAAATTCTAAATTGTAGAGAAAGATCCAAACTTTGAAAAGAATAAGAAATTACCCAACTGAACCCTAGATTGGATTCCAAATAGAACTCCTAATCACACGAGGAAAGCGAGATCTTCAACGGCAACTTCAAACCCTAACTCCACCAAAGCCTAGAACTCCAAGAACCAGGCTTCCAACTGAATCTTCTTCCACCTAATCCAAAACCCAGATCTGAAATCTGAGCTCTGATACCACTTGTCGCGCGCCTATGCGGAAGAGTTGCACGAACACACAACGAATCTGTGATCACGAGTAGAAGAGAACCACACACTTGCACAAACCAAGCTAATTACGACAAATCACACCAAACACAGAGATGTACGTGGTTCGGCAAGTTGCCTACATCCACGGGGAGAGGATGGGGAGATTTCACTAAATCAAGGAGAGTACAAATGATTACAATCACATAAATTCTCTCAAAATAACCCTCAACCAAAGATCTCACCTTGCTCACAATATCTCCCTCTCACAATGCTCAAAAGATTCCTCAATCTCTGATTAAAAACCCTAACAAATCGTTTCCCTATTTATATCAAAACAAAAACCCAATCAGAGTGCAAACAGGAAACCTGATTATACAAAAAACCCGTCGTAAGTCGACTTAACAGTCATCATTAGTCGACTTGGCAGAGAGAAAAACAGCAACTGGAGCACACTTCATAAGTCGACTTAACAGTCATCATAAGTCGACTTGGCAGAGAAAAAATCAACAATTCCAGCGCAATTCGTAAGTCGACTTGTGCACACTGATAAGTCGACTTACCATAAGTCGACTTACCCTCTGTGCATGAGTCGACTTATATCAGAAAATATGGTTTTTCTGATTCTTCCACACATCTTGCATCCTAGATAGAAATTCCGTCTAGGATGCGTCTAGTTTTTTCTTTCTTTCTTTCTTCTTTTTTTTCATCTTGGCTCCCATTATCCGCTTCATATCTAATCACAGACATATACAAACTCCGGTGTTAGCTAGGATGTGTCTAGTTTTTTTTTAGCTCCCATTATCCGCTTCATATCTAATCACAAACATATACAAACTCCGGTGTTAGCTAGGATGCGTCTAGTTTTTTCTTTTTCTTTTTCTTTTTTTTTCTTTTTTTTTCTTTTTTTTTTTTTTTTTTGCATCTTGGCTTCCATTATCTGCTTCATATCTAATCGCAGACATATACGAACTCCGGTAGAGCTAACACCATAATGTAATATTTAATAAAATATAACGCATGCATAAATTGTCATGCAAACATAGTCAAAGAATCATATAAAGTATAGAAATTCAATTGTATAAACACTAGATACAACAAAGAAGTTCAAATATCAATTTAGAATACAAGTTATACATTGTTACATATTATTCTGTTTATCTCTTCCAGTTAATGGATGAGTTCTGCAACCTTAAAAAACTCCAGAATATGATCCATGAATCAATACTTACACTCCATTAGCATTGGTACCATTCAAGCCTGAAAACACACAAAACATATGATTACTAGGATGAGTTCTACAAAAAAAAATTGACTTATATCTACTTGCTTCAAAACCTCATCATAGTCAAGCTAAGATTGAATTGCTGCTTGAAATTTAATCGCAGCATGTTCATATCCCCTGTACACACAAAAAGAATTCAAATTTAATCGCAGCATGTTCATATCCCCTACCAATTTCATGTACACAAACCTCCTGCAGCGCACGGTCAGGGTGATTGGAGAACAGTGTTACGAAGAAGAATGATGCAACAACCTGCCACCTTAGTGTTAGAGGTTTCACAAAAAAAATTTTAAAAAAAATCTAAACTATATTTATTACTGAAAAATAAATGAATAGAATGTTGGGAATACTACCCGCTGGGCTATGCAAAACCCCTAAAACAGTAAAAACGCGGTATAGAGAAAAGTACACCAAGTATAACGAGGTTCGGCAACTGCCTACGTCATCGGGAGCCACACAGTAAATTTCTTATTAATCAACAAGAAATTATAATTCAAGAGCGAATCTCAAACCTGAGATTCCTCAATAAATACAATCGTTACTGTAGCTACAGTATGATTTCCCTCTTCTTAAATACCCTTTTAATAGAGAATATTCCCACAATAAATTCCCCTCAACAAACTGTGAGCTGGAAAATCACGAGAGGAGAAGAGGAAGAAAAACGCTACTGCGTTTTTGAGTCCGCCGCCAGGAGGTTGAGATCGCGAGAGAGAAAAGGGGAGATCAATAGTTTCGGCCCTGGGGTTTCCCTTTTATGGGGAAACCCTAGATGAGTTGTCGACAAGCTGTCGACAGACTGTCGACTGCCTGGAAATCCTCCACGAGCTTGCCTGTCACGAGCGCCTCGACCCCGCCTGCTAGCTACGAGCCCGCCTATGAGTCAATCTCGCCTGCAGCTGCGAAGAACTCGCCTGCACGAGAAGTCGCCAGCACGAGAACTCGCCTGCAACTCTTCGTCGAGACCTCGCCTGGATCTCGGGCTCCGCTTGCAACCGCTGACCTCGCCTGAGCTTCATCCTCACCTGGAGAAGCTCGTCTGCAGGTTTGGGCTTCACCCCCAATTCTAACATAGAAAATATTACATTATTCTTACTCTAAACCAAGAATTTTCTCATGCATCTTCTCGTCAAATTCTTTCCTCGGTAGTTTTCTAGTAGAAAACTCCAATCCTTGCTATGAATCTTTCGACAAAGCAACTCCTTACGCACTATTTTTCTAACTTACATAAACAAAATAACTATTGCTATTCAGTGGCAGCAAGGAGGAAAAAAAACACTAATAAAAAACCTCACTTTACCCATCAACATTTACCCTTTTCTCTATAAGCATTGCAACTTTTCATTACAAATCAATAAATCCGCAAATTTATTCACCAAATTAAACCCAAAAAAAGAAAAAGAAAATCATACCTATACTTGAATTTAGCCTCTCTGAGCTCGGCCTCTGTTACGACCGCCAACCTCTCGATCATCAGAAACTCAAAACCTCCTTGCCAGCTCAGTGAACCTCTCGACCACGTGGGTACGAGGCGGTAGGGGGTGGCGTGGGCAAGCGACGGTGGCGTGGGGAAGCGGCGACAGCCGCGTGGGAAGCGGTGACAGCTGAGTTTTTTTAGAGAGAGATGAGGGTGAGAGGCCTGTGGAACTCACCATCGTAGACGAAAATTTTCGGTCTAGAACAGCATTCCGTTTAG
>BQKN01043419.1:0-21828 GCA_022839385.1 Asparagus kiusianus
TATGTGGAATAAATAAGACATGAGGGGTGTTCTGCCTTTCGTAAACGACGTGGGGCTCCCGATCAGTCCGTATTCTCGTTATTCCGAAATTCCGTTGCTTGCGTGCCTCGTCGCCTCGTCACTCGAACGTCTGTTGATTTATCGAATTATCGTGCCGAGCTGTGCTAAGGGACCTATAGGCAATTTTATACGCCTACAGCGATAAGTCCTCAAAATTGCCCCGATCGTAATTTTTCTCATGTCACGTTAAAATTACACCTCTGACAAAAATCAACTTATCGACTCTCCCCAATAGAGCGATAGGTCATCAAAATTGCTCCGATCGCAATATCTCTCCTATTATGTTAATCTTACACCTCTAACAGTCTAAACCCTCTTATGTAAAACATTTTTATCCCGTTACATAAAAAGTGTTCTCATAAGATTCTCAATGGACTAAGTATTTTCCGGAACTGTCCTTAGTGATCATAAAGAAAAGTTCGGAATCTCCCCACAGGAAAAAAGTCCATGCCAAGTTAAAATTACACCTCTGGCGCCTATAGACTTCTTTCAGTGTTTAAAGTCAAAATAACACAGGAAGAATTCTACTCTTCAGCTTTGTTCCGGGAGAGTGATAACATTTATCCCTGACGGTCTGAAGTCTTCTAGAGTTATCTTAAATAATAATAAAGGAAACTTTCTAAATCCGGGTTATCCCGGAGATCTACGCTAAGTCGTGAATATACCTCGGGCGTTTCTCGTGATTTGTTACTTAAAATCAAAACATGACAAATACAAGAAACAATGAGGGGCTAATATCACTTTTTATTCAAGAGCTAAAGAAAGTGATACAAAGCAAACTTGTTCTTGTCAAAAGAACACTACAAAGATCAAATTCACTCATGCATCAGATCAAAAGAGAGGAGTTGGGTCTTGAGTTTGGCTAATTCCTCCTCGTGATCAGTTCGCACCATAGCTTCAGCCTTGGCCCGGAGTTCATCCGCACTTGGTATGATGATGGCCGCCACTTTGTTCCTAGCTTGTTCTAGGGCTAAAGATTGTGTATGATATTCCAAAGCACCATTTGCATTCTGAGTGCTAAGGAGGTTGACAATACCTTCTTCACGGGAAAGCTCAGCCTTCAACCGTAGGACTTCGGCTTCAGCTTCAACAAGTCTGTTCTGAAGTGAATTCATAGAAGCAGTTAAGCGTTCCAGTTCTTCTCGCTTCTGAATGTTACGCTCATAAAGCTCCGCAACCTGACGCTCTTTTTCAGCCAAATCCCGTTCTAGTGCTTCTCGGTGAATTACCTCTGCGACCTGGAGCTTAGCCAGAGCTGACATAATCTGCGGCTGAAGTTCTATATGGCCCATTGTCTCGAAGCGTTGTAACTTCTCTTCCAAAAGAAGAATAATCTCTGAGCAGCGCTCGAACCATCGAGTGTCGCCCACGCTTCTGACTCCATTCAAGCCTGCCTCTAGAAGAGGTCGAAAGGAGTTCAAAGTTCCTTGACCATTCATCATGGACTCAACCACCGTCTTCGCAAGGCTATTCAGGTATGCTAAAGAGATCTGAAGGAATTTAGGTGCGTTAGCGAGACTGATAACCGCACCCGAAGATACCCCTCCGATAGCTGAAATCGGTGCATCAAGATGATGACTAGCAGGCGATCCGGGTGCCGAAGCTGCAGAAGCAATTGAAATGTTCAGTTGCGAAGGACTTGAGGTCAAAGCCATCAATGCCTTCGCTTGAGATGAGCTTGGCCCAGCCTCTGTTGGAGTGAGTGAGATCTTCATCACCGCTTTCGGTGAAGCTTCCACCGCAGAAGAGTCATGCAAAGCTTGTCCCTGCAAAGGGGCTGACACTGGCTCAAGATACTGTTCCTGAGGAGGAGTCACTACAGTGGTCTCAGGCAATGCTGTAGGCGAAGCAGTTGCCTCGGATAAGTCAGGTAAATGTTGTTCTGGTAAAGGAGTCGACGCCGGCGCAGGTTCTTGCTCTAAAGGAGTAGCAGAAGTAGTCCCAGGAGTAGGCGAACCTGCACGAAAAAACGGTCGGAACGCGGAAAAAGCGTACGGAATAAGTCGAAACAAACTAAGCTTACCGGTGAGATAGAAAGGAGTATAACCAGATGCCTTATCAGATGGGACCTTTGGAGCATCATCGAAAATGGTTATGTCGTCCATGGAGTTATGCTCCTCATCTTCCACATCATTACCTGGCAAGTTGCTAACTTCAGCATCCTCACCACCTCTATCTTCGTCAGCTCCATCACTAATCGAAGAGCTTTCATAGTCAACTCGCTCCTCATCATCCCGGGTAGCGGAAGGTTCAGGAAGATCCGTGTCGGCAGCTGGTTTAGTCATAAGTCCCGTTGTAGGACTAGGAACCAAATCACCAGGTTGCGGCATTAGTACTAAAGGAGGAGGGGATAAATTTCCTTCAAGATCCCTTGGTTCTAAGGCAGGAGACCTAGGAAGGTCCATCACTGGGGTAAATTCAGCATCTGCAGTCATTAACTCATCCTCTTCGTCTTCGGGGGGATGGTAAGAGGAAGCCTCACTTGATAAGGCTGGACCATGAGAACGAAGTCCAGCTCTATGTGGCAGGCCTTTGACTGAAGATTCCTGTTGGTCTTCATCTTCAGCAGCTTTGATAGCATCAGCCATCAACTTGGATTTTCGCTGGCCCTTGCGAGGAGGAGAGTCAACTATCAACTTCCGGCGGATCTGCTTCTCATATCGACCGGCTTCATCTGCAGAGAGCTTTCTTTTCCCCGCTGCTCTCGTGGTGGGAGGCTCAACTACTTGTTGCCCTTCTCCGAGAACGGGCTCAGATGTTTGTTCTTCTTTCTGTCCAGCAGGCTGACTTTCAATGGACAGGAACTCATCAATCCCTCTCAATCGGGATGTCTTCGATCCCCTCCTTGAAGCATACATATGCCTAATATCTTTCACGCAAGATGTATTTAAGTTGTAATTGGGAGTCTAAGAAGCGGCGTAATACCAATTACAGAAATTCAGGGAGGTATAAGAGTTGGGTGTTTTGTGGGGAAGTCTGAAGGTCGTTTTGGTACAACCTGCCACAGAGTAATACCAAGCCCTGGCCCCTTCATATAAGTTGACCACAGCTGAGAGTTGAGGACGAGGGTTCCCAACATAAAACTGATCGTACCCAAATTGGCGAGCAAACCTATAGGGCTGGTAAGGCTCGAGGAAGCACTGAGCGCCTTGTCGGAAGATCAAGTAGCCCGGCCTGATAGAGAGCAACCAATGGAAAACACCCCCGCTCAGCTGGTGAATCCGTTAGGACCGGCTACATCCTGATATTCTGCTCCATAAGCGCCACCTTCAAAATCGGGAAAACAACGCCATATGTGGTAATGGGTGTCCCGCGACAAAATCTGTCGAATTCTAACCATGTATCCCCCTTCCCATTTTGCAGATTCTAATCGTTGCACAAACGGGATGAATGAGTCCCCTGGAGGAGAGGCCGCACTCATTATGGGAGGGCAGTGGAGCACATACCAAGCCATCAGATAGGTATATGGCAATGGTATCCGGGGATTAGGAATTTTGAAAGCTGTATGACCTCCAGACTCCACCTCGGTAACATCAGTAAATTCCAAGGCTAACTCCCGCAGTCCATTCTGCAAACGGCCCACCATGGCGTACAACAGATTCAATGGTTTCCCATGTGCCAGGAGAACCGCAGGGTAGATCACCTCGACCGCAAGAGCATCGATCGGCCTGGTAGGAACAACGCAACTCTTGAGCCATAGCATCAAATATCCAGCCAACAATGCCGTGTCCGAAATTGGAATCAGAGCTTGGTAATGGAAGCTTTCAAACTCCGTACGAGCCGGGAAAACATCTTCCTTGGCCTCATTAGTGTAGTGGGAAGTGGCATCATCAATTCGAGCCTGAACTTCCTCCAAAGTGCTAGGTCACTAAGCCTCCCTTATGGGCCAAGTTCTGGAATAAGTATTCTGCCCAGGACACTTGCTTAATACCGCTTCCTCGGGCCCCCGTCTGTTGCATACAAATGTGGAAGTGACACATGACTTCCCAGAGGGTGGCATAAATTTCGGGGTTGGTCTTCTTTAAAATTTTAAGTTCTGCAGATCCCGGAACAAACTCTTTGTACGGTAAGTCCCCAAGAAGAAGACCCGAGACTTCATGCATCTCGTGGAGAGCGAAGCCTAATTCCCCCACAGGGGTGAAGAAAGTACAAGTTTCAGGATTATACTTCTCCAATATGGAGAAGAAATGAAAGTGGCTCTGAACAATCCCGAACTTGGTGGCCCGTACCGGAATCTTCAAACCAGCTTGAGCGAGAGGCGCGTCCAATTCGTCCAAAACGAATTTAGTCATCCGGGTCCACCATCCTGTCACCGGAGAATGAACCCAGCCAGGAGTTCTAAACCCTTGCGCGGGAAATTCTCCTTTCCTTGTCAAAAATCTCTTGGCAAAGGTGTCTGCTGGACTAGCCACTTCGCCCATAGGGTATTCCTTAGCAAACAGTCCTGGCCGTAAAGAGGTCACTAATCAGTTGTAACCAGCTGTGCGGACCCCTTGAAAAGTGAGGGTCCCGAGAGCAACTCCATATTGATCTTTAACCAGAGGCCACTCCATTCGCCTTGGAATGGAAGCACACTGGAAGTATGACATGGGGAACATCCTCTCCATGTTAGGCAAGAAAAGGTTGCGTTCTCCAACTTTCCGCAGCCATTTGTAATCCCCATCGTAAGCAGTGCTGTCATCAAAGTCAACGTAATCTCCAAAGAGGAACGCAGGCTTAACTATTGGCTTACGGCTCGGGTTCTCAAATCGAGCATCCGTAACCAAAATCCTAAGAGTTTCGGGAGAAGCCTGGGTGATCAATTCCGCGCGATTCTTATCCTTGATTCAGAAAACTGGTAGCTCCTCATGAAGGTTGAAGGTCATGTTCATGTCCACACCACCATCATGTCCAAAATGATGGTGAAAGGGAAGAGGCTCAGCAGTATGACGCACTGAAAAAAGCAAAGGAAAAAGTTAGATCTCAGACACAGAGGTCAAATTTGATTCAAAACGCGAAGGTCGAGCCTCGCGTCAACAAAGTTCAGACGCGAAGGTCGAGCCTCGTGTCAACAATGTATGACGCGGAGATCGAACCCCTCGTCAAAAAAATACCAAACGACGGAGTCGAACCCCGCGTTATCGAAACGAGTTTCCTCGTTGATCCAAAGATCAGAACTTGCCGAAGCAAGTTTAATGACCACGGAGGTCGTACTCACCGCCAATCGAAGGAAGTGAGGGCGGCACGGTCGCCGGAGCAGCAGCACTACCGGCCGACGGCGATGACCCCTGAGCCGTGGCAGCGTCGGATCTGGAAGGGCGAGAGACGGTCCTTTTGTGTGCCATGGATTCTCGTCGGAGGAGAAGAGGAACAGTTCTTTTCGCCGGAGATGAGAACAAAAATTTTTCGTTAGAATTTCAAGAAGAGTCGAATGACTCTTGATTTGACCTCCAGCGGTCTATTTATAGACAGCTGTGAGCTGTCAAATCTTAACAGACGGGATTCGAGGTCAGAATCCCGCCCAAACTTGACCCTCGCGTTCGTGTCGGTTAAAATTCCAAACGCGAAGCTCACCTGCGCGTTTAAACTCCCAAGTGTAGAGTTCACCTACGCGTTTAAACTCCCAAGTGCAGAGTTCAATTGAGGTCAACCACCAAAACATCAAAATCGAAAAGCGATAGGCGACTCCGTTGAGGAGTCTATCAGATGGGTAGAAGCAAATTTTGGAATCCAAAGTATTCCGAAAATTCGTCCCAGTCAACCGCGAACTTTCAAAAACTTTGGAGGGGGTTCTGTAGGCTGTCTAAAAATCACAATGGATAGCTGATCCCCGCAAGATTGCAAGGTAATGGTTCCTTCAAATCAAGAAGCAGAATTCATCCTTACAAGCAAAACAGAAGAAATGTCTAAATCATTACATCCGCAACATTATAATCGCTACAAACACGACCTCATGTTTGAGATGATTGATCTTGATGGTTGCGATAACAACATGACCAATATTATATTAGCAACTGTTAGAGATGCTGATGAGCAGTGTAATGATTTCAGAAATAAAAGGTTAGACTTAGTTGATGAGTTGCTTGGTAGAGAGCTGTGGGCAGATATTCGTCCATAAGACACTATAGATGTTGATTCCCGTCAAGTTTTAACAATGAAAGCCACAATCAGATAACTTTCATTCCAACAAACGAAGGTTGCGAATAGAGGACTTTTCACACAGATTGAGAAGGGTTACAATTCAACGACACTTCCAACAGCTGATGAAAACTCTATTCAGCGGTCTTCACAATCAACTGTGAGAGTTACAATCTGACGACTTTCACACCCCACAACAACTCAAGCGAGGATTACTGAACAACGATCCTTGCAAACACCTTACAGGAGAGGTTACAAGTCAACCAACTTCTTTTAAAACGCGAAAGTCATCCCCGCGTTACAATTTTGGAAATGCAGGTGACCCTCGCGTTTCCAAGCAACAACAAATCAAACGTGAGCGACCCTCGCGTTCATTGGTGTTCAGCCAACACCCAACCTCACGTCTCGAATCTAAGACGCGAGGTTAGGGTCCTGAACGCCAATGTGGGCGTTTGACTCATTCAAATATGAGTTGAACGGTTTTCAGAACCGTTTTCCCCACGATCTGAGGAAATCACGCCCACTCAGGAGCGGATTTAGAGGACGGTTAAAACCTCTTATCCTTCTATAAAAGCTCAACGAACCTAATGAATCACGGGTTGGATTTTGGGAGATTTGATTTCCAGAATCTAAACAGAAGAGCAGCAAGGGCGAATTCTAAAGGATCTCAACCGCTCGGGTTTGGGGATTCAACAGCAATAACAACGAAATCCTTGGAGATAGGATTTTTGAATCAAGCTCAGAAGATCAAATCTGAGAGGATTCTTCAACAATAGAAGATTTGCTTGGTCATTAACTGAATTTTCGGTTCTAACAACTCTATCCACAGAGTTCCAACTCGTTCAGAGTTCTTAAACTCGTTCGAGAGTTACATATAAAACTTTCCACAGAAAGTTCATCGTTCCCACGAGATAAAGATGGTCGAATCGTCAACGGAGAGCAAATTCGACGCGAACAATCGAAGGAGGCACTCCATCGCTACCTTGAAGAACCCAGTCTTAAACAAAGGAGAAAACCCAATTCGTTTTCTTCTCTTTTGTAATTAAGTTGTAACCGAGATTAAAGAATTCAATTCAAGTTTCTTTTATTCTCTTCATTGCAATTTTTCCATACAAAAGATGGCGACTCCGCTAGGGACTAGCTTTTCCGACGAAGAAGTGGTGGCGCAGTCCGATGTCCACCTCATGGGAACGACTGTAGAAACTCTCGTCGTGGAGTTTGATCAAGCTAAATATGAGGAAGCCTTATCCTCTGGATCGCTTAGCCCCAAGGCTAAGCGTGGTGTCCGCAAGATCTCCAAGGAGGTCGATTCTGTTGTTGAAACCCCAAAGAAAGCCCTCTCCTTCGGCCAGGAACTCAAACTAGCTCTGCTAGTTGAAGATCCCACATCCGCGTCAGCACGACGTGTTTCTGGCCATAAACGGCCTATGGAAGAGATGAACTCCATAAACGCCAAAGACGCTGCTGTTAAGGCTTTGAAACAAGCCAAGAAAAATGCCGCTCGCCAACGGAGAAGATCCATACGACAAGCACACTTACATGAAAGCCGAATGTTGGCTCAACGCGAAGGTCGCGTTTCTAAAAATTTACCCGAGCCTAGCATTCCTAAGACAGAACGCTCGCTTCACGGCAATGAACCCAACTATGAGCCTCGGCTGATACAGCTGAAACGCGAACCTGAGTGGCACGTTGTTCCTTCAAAACGCAGCCCTCAGAGAGAAGCGGCCAAAGACAAACGCGACCCTCAGGGAAGCGTTCAACCGAAACACGACCCTCGTGGGTCTGTCTCACCAATTAAACGCGACCTTCAGGGGCGCGTTCAAACAAAACATGACCCTCGCGGGTCTGTTTCATCATTTAAACGTAGGCCTCTGCCTAACGTTCACAAATCCAAACGCGACCCTCGTGTTGGCCTTCAAGAACGCGACCCTCGCGTTGTTCTTCAAGAACACGATCATCAAAAGGTCCACCAAGTTCAGAAAGATCGGTGTGGTTTCAAAATCCGCGTTCGACAAGAACCAATTTCACCTACCCAAGGGCAGGGGATTCCATCTCCGCCTCCACACCCGGGGAAAGTTTCCTTCCAAGTTCCTGATCTGCGGGAATTATTATCAAGAGGAAAACCAACAGTACAGGCAGCTCACTCATGCCAATGTGAGAGGCTTATCTCGGCAGTCGTTTCGGAGTGCCATTGCTACACATCTGCACCTCGGCAGTCTGTATTCGACAGGTTGACGAACGTTGTCAGGCCTGCCAAACGACAACGCCGATACAGAAAGAAGACGACCGAGACCGAATACCCCGAAGTCACTATAAATGTGATAGGCAGAGGGAAGGCTCTTGATCCTAGTTCTGAAGAATCACAAAGGAGTCATTCCCTGACTGTTCGGGAAAGGTGCGAAGAGTTCGAAGGGGTGTACCAACACACCCGAACTCGTACAGGAGCTATTCGCGCGGTTAACTACCAGAGGTTAGCCAAGGGGATCGCTTCTAACGAGGAACATTCGGCAATAGCCGAATCCTAATCTTCCAGCTCTGTTGTAGCTCGTGAAGTCTCTGTTTACACAACAGGGAACCATGAAGACTTAGCTAAGAAAGTTGACGAACATCAAGTCATGCTCCAAGCGCATCAGGAGACACTACTCCAAGTAAAGGACATGTTGGCCCAGCTTCTGGCTGAAAAAGGCCACAGACCTGAATCTTCCCGAAGAACCACATCGAAGGGAAAACAAAAAGCGACTGAACATTCAGATCGCGAAACTCACAACCTAGAATCCTCCTCTGAAAACGAGAAGGAGACAGAAAGAGAATTACACCCTCAGTCCACCAAAGTGGATGAGCTAGAAGCCCGCCTCAACGTAATGACCAACAGAAGCGAGCTTCGCGAAGAAGGGATGATACGGCCTTACCCTGCGGAATGGGATACAGCCCCTTACCCACCAAAGTTTAAGGCCCCTACCTTGCAACCGTTTGATGGCATAGGATCGCCGAATCAGCACATTTACTACTTCAAGTCCCAAACCGGAGATGTGGTAGCAAATGATGCCATCTTAACCCGCTTGTTCATCGGCACTCTTAAAGGAGTTGCCTTTGAATGGTTCATGAAATTGCCTGCTGGGTCTATCCAGAAATGGATAGACTTAGAAAGGCTATTCCTGGCCAGGTTCTTCAAAGATGATACAGAAGTCTCGGTCCCGACTCTTCTCGCCACCAAACAGAAGAAGGGAGAGTCTATTAAGGCTTACGTGGAGAGATTTCGCAGCATGGCATTGCGGTGCCCCTCAGGTATGACCCAATCAACCTTGGTTGAAACTTGCAGGCACAACCTGCAGACTCAGCTCCTTGCCCAGATGGGGGTAGCGGAGTGTCGCTCCTGGAGACAGTTGGTGTCGCAAGGAGAACAAGCTGAAGAGATAGTGGCGCAAGTTAAAGCTGAAGAGGAACCACAACCCAAGCCGCAGCAACAGCGCAATCAACACAACGCCCAACGGTCTAAGGGAAAGGAAACTCTAGCAGCTGATTACACGCGAGTGCCACCACCTACCAAGCAAGGCAAGGCGCCAAATCAACAGAGAGCGCCAAAGCAGTATTCGTTCAAAGAAGAGCATGTGGACACCTTGTTCCAATTACTTCGAAAGAACAATAAACTACAACTTCCCGAAATCAGGAAACCGGATGAGGCAGGAAAAGTTAACGATCCTAACTATTGCCGTTATCACAGGTTCCTGGGCCACCCTACCAGAAAATGTTATGTCTTCAAAGACATCTTACAAAATCTGGTAAATGCAAACGTGCTCACTTTGAAGCCCGATCAAAAGACCGTGTCTACCAACTCGATAGCGGTCCAATTCGACGACTTCCCACCGGTGACCACTGCAAATGGCGTCGTTCCCATTCGTAAGGGAGAGATGCGTATGAAAAACGCTGACTTACACGGTCAGAAAGGCAGGGGGTTGGTACCCCTCACTACCCCAAAGGGAGAAATCATGTGGGTCCACCCTGATCTAGTGGGAGACCAACAGTGGACGAACACTTCATCCAAGAAGAAAGGAGGCAAGGTTAAGTCTTCCAACATGATTAGCCCCTCCGTTACTGAAAATGATGACCACCTCAAACCTCTTACTGATTCAGAAGAAGAGAGGATTGTCCTGGCAGCATACCCGGGAGACAACCCTGGCACTCGGTCAGGAAAAACTTATTTGAGGGATTACGGCCAGAACGCTCAAGAGGTGGAAGAACAGCCCCAAGACGCTGGGGGTTCTGTACCAAAGAAGTCGGCCGATAAAGGGAAGCAAAAAGAGCTCCGATTCAGTAAAAATCCGCACCAGGAACATGGGGAGTCGAGCGTACCTTTCCAATTCAATGTCATGGCGCAGCTAGCCAACATACCGGCCAGGATTACACTATATGAGCTCCTGAAACTGTCCAGGACTACCAAGGAAGCTCTGATCGAAGCTTTAAAGAATACAGAGAGCTTCATCACCCAAGTCACTCTGATTCCCGAAGCTTCTGAAGAACAAACCTGTCGGCAATGTCTGTAGGCAGCAAGAAGCTTACCTTGCATATCCTTTACTCAAGAAGATATGCAGGTCAAACACAAGCATGACAGACCTCTGTACTATACAGGGTACATTAGGTCGTCAGAGATCAGCCGTGTTCAGGTTGACCCAGGCTCAACGCTCAGCATCATGCCTTACAGGGTCATGCAGGTGTTAGGGATTCCTATGCATCGGCTGAACACCACCCAAACAACCATCTTTGGGTTCAATGCAAACAGCACTCGGCCCCTGGGGAAGATCAAACTCAGGTGTCAAATCGGAGACCTTAAGTCCGAAGTGACCTGTTACATAATAGATGCGGACACATCCTACAATCTCTTGTTAGGACGACCATGGATACATGCAAATCGCATTGTCCCATCCACTCTACATCAGGTCATGAAGTACGCAAATGATGAAGGGGAGGTTCGAACCCTAATCGCGGAGAAATACCCCTTCAGAGGAGTGGAAAACTTCCACACTGATTCCGTCTTCTATCTGGAGTCCCAAGAAAAAGAAGATGTGGACAGTAGCAACGAAGCTGACATCGAGCCAGATCCTAATGAAGATTGTCCATGGGAGTTAAATTTAGATGTAATGGGTCAAGATGAGAGTAATAATAATATACCGAGCGAGGGCGAGTGGTGCATTAATGAAGATTTTATTTTGACGTACTTGTCTGATGTGTCCTCTAAAAATAAACAAATAGAGAATGATTCTAATGCAGGTACCAACCCATGGTATGTACTGTGCACAGAGGCATCACTCACATTGCCAATCGAGTCATCCTTCATTTCAGATGAAGAAATAGAAGACGCACAGAAGGCTTTCTTCAAAGTCTCATCCAAAAGGAAAGGACGGAAGCCGATCTGTTTCGGGAAGGTCAAACCTATACAACTCAAACGAGGAAGTTCGGAGGAAGATGATGGAGTTCCTCAATTCCATTATCACGAACCTAACTCCCTCCGGTTAATAAAACAAATGGGGTATGACTTCGGCGAAAAACAAGGTCTAAACTTTGGGAAGGGAAGGCGAACACCAATTTGAATGTCCCTAACCCCTGAAGGGAAACCCCCAGATTATTATCAAAAAACCAGAAGAGGCTTAGGATTTGTCACACCTCCCGCTGTCTCAGAGAATGAAATAAGTAATTATCTGTGTCAGGACCACTCATCCGGAACCTCTTCATACGAGTCCGATGTCAGTGTCGGACCTTTCTTTAAAAATCTGACCGTGAATATGGTTTCAACTAATCATCCAGATGAAGATGCAGGGGATGATGAAGGGTTAATTGAATCAACCAATGACCCCTGGATCAAACATCTCAACATCTTGTGGGATATGCGATTCGAACAACGCGAACCACCCACTGAAGATAAAGTGGTCCAGGTTAACATGGGAGATGAACATGACCCTAAGCCCATTTTCATAGCCGAAGACTTATCATCATCTGAAAAAGAAGACCTTATATCTCTCATCCGAGAATATATAGACGTATTTGCTTGGAATTATGAAGACATGTCTGGTCTTGACCCAAAAGTGGCCATGCATCGTCTCAACATCGATCCGGATGCAAAACCCGTTAAACAACAACAACGTAGGTTTCGTCCGGAAATCATGGAATCAATCGAGTCTGAAGTGAAAAAGCTTATAGACTCAGGTTTTGTCAGGGAAGAACAACACCCAGACTGGGTAGCCAATATTGTTCCAGTTCCCAAGAAAAATGGTAAGGTTCGTATATGTATCGACTTCCGCGACCTTAACGCAGCTTGTCCAAAAGACGAATTCCCGCTCCCTATCACGGATGTTATGATCGATAACACCTACGGATATGAAAGAATGTCTTTCATGGACGGATTCTCCGGGTATAATCAAATCAAGATGTATCCGGAAGATGAGAAGCATACTGCATTCAGAACACCGCTGGGGGTGTATTGCTATACAGTGATGCCATTTGGCCTGAAAAACGTAGGTGCAACTTATCAACGTGCAATGAACGCTATCTTCCACGAACATCTGCGTAAGAAGATAGAATGCTACGTCGACGACATAGCGGTGAAAAGTCAAAATAAAGATGATCATCTTGCAGACTTGAAGACAATGTTCAAAATCATGCGGACACATCAGCTAAAGATGAACCCTACAAAATCATTTCTCGGAGTATCAAGTGGAAAATTCCTGAAATTTATTATCACGTCCAAGGGAAGGGAATTTCTCTGGATCCAGAGAAGGTGCGCGCCATCCAAGACATGCCGCCACCGAAGAATCTCAAAGAGCTCAGGGGTCTGCAAGGCAGATTGGCCTACATCCGAAGGTTCATATCTAACCTCTCAGGGCGCTGTCAACCTTTCTCGAAGCCTATGAAGAAAGGAATATCCTTTGTTTGGGATGGGGAATGTCAAAAAGCGTTGAGGCCACCTGTTCTCGTGGCCCATATATCAGGAAAACCATTCCTGTTATATGTGAGGGCTATGGATCATTCTCTAGGAGCGTTATTGGCCCAGAACGATGATCAAGGCCAAGAGCAAGCCATCTATTACTTAAGCAGAACCATGATGGGAGCCGAACACCGGTATAATCCGGTTGAAAAAGAATGTCTCGCTTTGGTATTCACAGTTCAAAAGATGCGACATTACCTAGTTGGACAAACGATTCACGTCATCTCTAAGGTGAATCCCTTGAGAGTGTTGATGACGAAACCATCGTCTTTGAACTGTCGGCTTGCAAAATAGGCCATCCTCTTATCACAATACGACATGCAATTTATGCCCCAAAAGGCAGTCAAAGGCCAAGCATTGGCATATTTCTTAGCCGATCATCCGGTGCCAGGGACATCTAAATTGTATGAAGAATTGCCCGATGAAGTCGTCGAAGCTTGTGTCACTCGAGAATCTACACAAGTGTGGAAATTATTCTTCGACGGTGCATCCAGAGCAAACCCTCATGGAGCAATTACCGCGGGAGTAGGAGTGGTGCTCGTCTCGCCTAACGGTCACGTAATCCCAAGAGGATTTTCCCTAATCGAACCATGTACCAACAATGTAGCTGAGTATAATGCTTTGCTACTAGGGATGCAACTTGCCGAAGAACTCAATATTCGGCATCTTGAGGCCTATGGTGACTCTCAGCTCATTGTAAATCAAGTCCGAGGGGAATATGAAGTACGTCATGAGGACTTAATCCCATACTACTTCGCAGTGCTGAAGCAAGCTAAGAAGTTCGAGGGATTCTTTATTGAATACATTCCACGATCTCAAAACGCTTACGCAGATGCTTTGGCTTCGTTGGCAACTTCGCTGGCATTACCGTCAGGTACCGAAACGACGATCCCAGTCACCGGACGTGAACTATATTGCTCCAAGATTCCCACGGAGGAAACTTCAGACAAGACAATGACAGAAGGAGTCTGTACAACCTCCATAGAGTTTGAATCTAGAGATTGGCGATTCCCATATATTGACTACGTCCTGTACGGAATTCTGCCCGATGACCCTAAGGAAGCGGCCGCCATCAAACGAAAGGCCCTCCGATTCTATTACGATGCAGTCTCTCAGATTCTGTATCGTAAATCCCATGACGGCATTCTGCTTCGATGCCTTTCTCAAAAGGAAGCAAAAGAAGCCCTCAAGGAAGCTCACGACGGAATGTACGGAGCTCATCAGCCCGGAGCTAAATTAGGGGATCGCCTCCGTCGAATTGGTTATTACTGGTCAAAGATGTTCTCAGATGCGATTGACTACGCTAAACATTGTCACGCATGTCAAATTCATGGGGATTTCATCCACCAAGCACCTGGGAACTTACATCCCACATCTGCATCCTGGCCATTCGAAGAGTAGGGTATGGATATCGTAGGACCAATTTCTCCTCCGACTTCCAAAGGGCACCGGTTCATTCTGGCCGTGACCGATTATTTCTCCAAGTGGGCAGAGGCAATTCCGTTGAAAGAAGTCAAGACTTCCAACGTAATCAAGTTCATCAAACACCACGTTGTCTACCGTTTTGGAGTCCCGAGGTGGATAGTTCACGACAATGGGACACAATTCGTCAGTTTTGGGTTCCAGAGGTTTTGTGACAAATTCAGAATTCAGAGTGTCGTATCTACGGCATATTATCCGCCGGCAAATGGTCTTGCAGAAGCCTTTAACAAAACCATTGTGAAACTTCTCAAGAAATTCGTTTCCAAGAGCCGACGTGATTGGGATGAAAGACTCGGTGAATGTCTGTGGGCTTACCGCACAACGGTAAGGACCCCTACGAGAGCTACACCATTTTCTCTGGTATATGGCTGTGAAGCCGTATTGCCACTGGAGATCCAGATCCCTTCTCTGAGAGTCGCGATTACGACGGGACTAACAGAAGAAGAAAAATATCAACGGCGTCTGCAAGAACTTGAAGCCCTAGACGACAAACGACTTCAAACTAAGCAGCAGATCGAACTGTATCAAGCTCGGATTTCCAAAGCCTACAATAAAAAGGTTAAGGAACGGACTTTCAAGAAAGACGATTTGGTCTTGGCCAACAGACGACCCATGGTGATGACACACAAAACCAAAGGGAAGTTCAATCCTAAATGGGAAGGGCCCTTCGTAATAGACTCAGTTTATTCGAACGGAGCATACCGCCTCATCAATCAACAAGGAGACAGGCTCATGATGCCAATTAATGGGAAATTCCTTAAGAGATACTTCCCGTAAATCATGTAGCCCCCTAAACCCCAGCTAAATCAGGCTGGGGGTTGCCTATTTATAGTGTAACTCTTTTTGTATCTCGTCAAGTTAACATTACACCTCTGACGATTGAAATTTTCTAGAATTGTTTTAAAATAATAATACAGAGAATTTCGTTTTCATATTGAGTTGACACTACGCTTTTCATTGTCTTGAATCATATTTCAACAAAAGAGATAATGAAAACCAAAATGATATCATTTCCATTCGATACTGTTAATTTGAATACAAAAGTGAAAACAATTGAAAGGAAAATGATACAAATTTATTCCTCCACCAAAAGTAGTGCAAATCCTAAGCATCTGGGCTCATCAGTCTAAAAGACTTAAGTTTAGATTTCAGCGCTGATATATTCTCCTCGCGAGCCTTTCTGATCTCTTCAGTTATTTTGCTCTTGAGCTCCTCTTCATTGGGCGTTGCTTCTGCAATCTCTCGTCGAAACTTGTCGACAGCAACAAATTCGTCGCAATAGCATTTGAAGAGTCCGTCGTAGTAAACAGCAAACCCTTTTAGAATCTCCACACCATCAGCTAGCTAAGCGTTTATCTGAGGTACTCCAACACCAGCACGAGCAAATTCTGCTACAGTATCCTGGAGACCCACAGCGAGATTGCCCATGTCTTCCTGTACCTAGATATGTTCCCCACGCAGGTGAGCGAGACGAGGTTCCGTTTCGGATAAACTCTTCTGAAGAGCTTCTTGCTGTTGTGCCTTCGAAGCCTTGGCTTCAGAAAGAGCCCGATCCACCGCTGGTCCTATGTCCTCGCGTTGCAGCATGGAAAGAAACTCCAGCTCATACTCTAAGATGATGAGGCTCTCACGACAGTTCTCGGTCCATATTTTATTGCCCTGATGCTTAATCTTAGTCAAGCATTCCAGCAAATGAGGTTCAAAAACCTTATAACTTACGTCCCCGAGACTGACGACGTCAATAGTTATTTGCATCCAACGTTCTAGTTGTTCGATGAGCTCCCTCAATGTTTCAGAGCTTGGGGGTGGAGCAGTCGGATAAACGAAGCAATTCGCATAATCAGTGCGAGTAGAGGTGTGCGTGGGTTCAGATAATAATTTTTTGACCATATCTGACACTGAGCCTGAAATAGCCGCTTCCTGCTTACCGATTGTCGTTTCAAGACTAGGAGAAGCGGTTGGAAGAGTAATGTCCTCTCTGTTCTCGGGAGATGCAGCGTGTGCTGATTTTATCGCATCTCCCATCAATTTAGCCTTTTTCAAAGTTTTGGCCACGACAGGCAAGCGTTTACGAACCTTCCTGTCATACTCGGCCTGCTCGGCAGCAAATAGAGCCTTCTTACCCGATCTTAAAGAGCGAGGTTCAGGGACAAGCGCTTCTGTAAGAATCTCTTCAGTAGTCCGTTCTTCGGGAGAATCAGCAATTAGTTTTTCCCCTTCAATCCCTGTCGGAACCTCCTCTTCAGAAGCTTCTACCGGGGACAGCTCTTTGAGAATTTCAACGGCTCCGGATGCTTCCTGTTCACAAGATAGGAACTCTTCTATCCCCAACAAACAGGTACTCGAAGATCTGCTCCTCGAACGATACAACCCCCGAATCTCACTTATGCAGGAAGTATGGACATCATAATCAGGGATTTGGGAGACTTCTTCAAACCAGTTGCGAAAATCTGCAATAGTAGAACAACCGGGCGACGAGTTAGGCAAAGTGAAGTGCGCGTGAGTCCCTCCCGCTGAGAAGAAATACCATGCGCGAGCTCCTTCATACAAATTCCCAATTTGCGCTAATGTCGGGTTGGGATTGCCAACATAAAGTTGGTCATATCCGAATTGCCTAGCAAATCTAGAAGGCATGTAAGGCTCGATGATACACTTCTCCCGCAAACGATAAACCAGGTAGCCCAACCTGATCATAAGGAGCCAGCTAAAAGTGCCCTCTTCCAAAGAAGGTGAACCCTCAAAAAGCAAGTCTATGAAGAGAGCATTCTCTACATCAGCCCCGTCAAAGTTAGGAGCGCAACAGAAAATCCGATAATTATCTTCCCGAGATAGGAGTTGTCGAGCCCTGACTATGTAAGAATAAGTCCACGTGGCCGACTCTAATCTCTGTACAAAGGGAATATAAGCATCATCGCCCTCGTATACTCCCGTCATCAATGAGGGGCAGTGCAGTACGAACCAGGCCACCAAGTATGTATATGGCATTGGTACACGTGGTGGAGGAGCTCTCCCGGCTTTCTTCTTGGTAGCTGTAATTTCTGAAGCGCTGAGAAATTCTGAGGTCAACATCCTCAGACCACTTTGTATACAACCGACCATAGCGGTGAGGAGACTCACAGGTCTTCCATGCGCTAATAAGGTAGCTGGGTACACAACCTCAGCTAATATAGCCTCAGTTGGTTTTGACGGTACCACGCACCGCTTCAACCAAACCATGAATAAGCCTGCAAGAAGAGCCGTGTCAGAAATAGGGACTGTGGCCTGGTGATGGAAACTTTCAAACACAACACCAGCCTCGAAATCATCTTCTGCATGCTCTGTTTTGTAAGTGGCATTAGAAGCCTTAATCCGAGCTTTGGCTTCCTTGGGAGAGATGGCTGCAACACGAGATACGGCTGCATCTTTTCGGTTCAAGTTCTGAAAAAGGTATTCCGCCCACGTGGTATGCATAAGGCCCCCTCCACGCATCCCAAAGACTTAGGCACATATGTGGAAATGGCAGATCAATTCCCAAAAAGTAGCATAGATTTCCGGGTAAGCTACTTTCAGTAGGGAAAGTTCCTTGGTGGTGGGGATAAACTCCTCGTAGGGCGTTTTTCCAAGCGGTAATCCCGACACTGCTTGCATCTCGTGAAGAGCAAAACCTAACTCTCCTGTAGGTGTGAAGAAGGTGCAGCTGTCAGGGTTATATTTCTCTAACATGGCGAAGAAGTTGTGGTAACTCTGCACGACACCCCGTCGAGTAGCCAACACGGGAACCGTAAGACCCGATCGAGCGAGCGACTCCTTAAGTTCCTCCAGAATGAAGTCAATCATGCGGGACCACCAACCTCCTTCTCCAGAACAAACCCATCCAGGGGATCTAAACATCTGGGTAGAAAATTCACCCTGAGTTGCAAGGAATTGGCGAATGAAAATATTCGCTGGACGTGGCAGTTCCGGAACCTGGTCCTTCTTCTCAAATAAACCAGGTCTCAATCCCTTGAGCTGCCCTCCGATTTGTGTACGAGCTCGTCGACCAGATCCAAACGACACATTTTCCTTCTCTTTGACTATGTCGAAAGTCAGACCCCGATGACGGCTTGCATTCAAAAAGTAAGAGAGTGGGTACATCCTCTTCATGTTTGGAAGGAAGAAGAAGCGATTATCAACTTTTAGCAACAACTTCGAATCTTCTGCATGTATGAGGTGATCATCGATGGATATTCGATCTCCGAATATGAACACTGGTTTGGGAAACTGAGCATGACCAGTAGGGGTCTCCATGTCTAAGTCGGTGATCAAAATTCTAAGAGTAGAACATTGAGGAGATCTAATCATGTCCGTTCTCTCGAGTCAGCGAAAGTACAAAGCGGAATTATGTTTTGGAGGCTAAAAATTTCATTCGCATCAGGTCCGCCGATATACCCAAATGGTGCTCTTGCGAAAGCGGCACGTTTGGAAGAAGCACTACACAATCAAAAGCAGAGGTTAGTAGCTAAAAATGAGTTACCGACGTTAACACAGAATCGTAAATCTCAAAACGAGAAATTCAAGTCTCATGTCAAGGAATTTTCAGACGCGGAGATCGAGCCCCGCGTCAGAAACCCAAAACGCGAGAGTCAAACCTCGTACTGAAAAATTTGAACGCGAGGGTCAAGACCCACATGGAGTCCCAACTCCGCGTTTTCATTAACAAAAACGAGTCATCTTCCTCGTTATCAAGAACTCATCTAGGGTTTTCAGAGAACTTGCTAAAGCAAGTTATTTCAGTCGACACTCACCACGACAGGGAAACTCCTGTGACGGCAGGGATGACGACGACGTTCCAGCACGAACAAGAACACCACCGGCGTCCTCAACCGACGGTGTTTCGGAAGTCGCTCCGGCGACTTTCTTGGAGCTTGAACCCGTTCTCCGTGGCGCCATCAGCACAGTAGATCGGAGGAAGCGTTTTCGAACGAAGAAGACAGAGTTCTTCGGAGATCCCACCGAAATCAAACGAGATTTCTCGTTCTTGGAAATAGCCGAGAATTTTAAGAGTCAAGTGACTCTTGATGTGACCACTCAGGTCTATTTATAATAGCCGTCAAGCTGTTGAGATGGCACGGGATTCTAGGAAAGAATCCCAACCATTTTCAAAACGCGAAGCCCACTATCGCGTTCAAATGCCCAGGCTAGCGTCACTAAGGCCTGAACCTCGCGTATTGATTCCCAAACGCGAAGGTCATCTTGGCGTTACCATTCTTCTAAGGCATGAAACCCCTTTTTAACAGAGTTTTAACCAAAAAAAACCCTCTGTTACTCTTCAGCAGAATCTGAATCCATATTGGGTTAGTGTCATCACCACAAGGCTTGAGTTTAGCTGACACAAAAGATCAGTGTGGCTATAACTCCTCTGTCAGAATCCACTTATCGATTCTCATCAACAGAACGATAAGTCCTCAAAATCACTCAGATTATTGTCAATTTATCAGCTCTCTCTAACAGGACAATAAATAACCAGTTTATCAACTCCTTCTAGTGGGGTAATAAAACTGCCCAAAATCTTGTTCAAATCATAAGTATCATAACTCATCGCTCTGATGACAAAAATACTTAGTGACTTTCCCCAGCAAGACATAAAAGGATTTTACCCCCACAGACGTCACGTTAATATCACACCTCTGACAAATATCAACTTATCGACTCTCCCCAATAGAGCGATAAGTCCTCAAAATTACCCCGATCGTAATTTCTCTCCTGTCACGTTAAAATTACACCTCTGACAAATATCAACTTATCGACTCTCCCTAATAGAGCGATTGTTCGCGGGAAAAATCGAGTCTTTCTTCATTGATGTCATTGCTATCTCAGTTAACAACTTTATGCGTTACAAAGATCCGGTCTTTTTATAAGATCCGGTTACAATGAAAATCAAAAATAAGAAAAGAAAGATTACAATTTGTTTCCTTTTATGTCGAACGAATCGCGAGCTCCTGTTTTGCGGTCACTCGCTTTGTGTGGGTTCTTTGCCTGCGCCGGGGTTATTTGCCGTGGACCACCGCGTGATCTCGATCCGGTCGGATCTACACGATATGACGGGTATTATCTCACGAAGGAAATAATAGCCGAGTGGGGTACTAATTCACTAAGGAAATAGTAGCCCAAGTGTCGAAATCGACCAAGCGAATTCGAGACTCTTCTCGGGATCTAAGAACCAAGCTTAGATCCGGAGGAAAATCGTGTAGATCTCAGATCCGATCCTCTCGAACTCCTGCCTTGTTTGACGTTGACGTTCACTGAGCACCAGATCTGGAATTCCAAGTCTCCGAAGCCTTCAAAGTTTGGATCTTTGTTTAGATCTGAGTCTTCAATCCAGCAGGGCTTCGCCTCCTCCAAAATCTCCAACCTTCGAAAAGTGAGGCCTAAGGCTTGTATTTATAGGCTCCAAGGGGTTTCGGGCGGTTAAAACCATCCAAAAAACAACTTCTGGGCCGAGACACCTCTGGGTGGCTCGGCCAGGTCCGAGACACCTCTGGGTGGCTCGGCACTCTTTTGGTCATAACTTCCTCATATGACCTCCAAATGATCTGATCTAAGATGCATTGGAACGCTGATAAAAAGATCTACAACTTTCCTATTTTGAGTTTCTTCAGAATCGAAACGTATCATGGTCAAAACAGCCTCACAAGTTCCGAGACACCTCTGGGTGGCTCGGCCAGGTCCGAGACACCTCTGGGTGGCTCAGCACTATTTTGGTCATAACTTCCTCATATGACCTCCAAATGATCTGATTCCAAATAGGTTGGAAAGTTAACAAAAATATCTACAACTTTCCTGTTTTGAGTTTCTTCAGAATCGAAACGTATCATGGTCAAAATAGCCTCACAAGTTCCGAGCCACCTCTGGGTGGCTCGGCCAGGTCCGAGACACCTCTGGGTGGCTCGGCACTATTTTAGTCATAACTTCCTCATATGACCTCCAAATGACCTGATCCAAGATGCATTGGAAAGATAACGAAGATATCTATAACTTTCACGTTTTGAGTTTCTCCATCTTCGAATCCGATCATGGCCAAAATTGTCATTCTTGTCCGAGACACCAACACTGTCTCGGAGTTTGTACTATCTTTGGTATTTTGACTTTATCTTTCTCATATGATCTCCAAATGACCTGATCTAAAATGTATTGGAAAGCCGTCGAGAAGATCTACAAGGTCCCATGATTGAGTC
>BQKN01043420.1:0-17276 GCA_022839385.1 Asparagus kiusianus
ATGTGACGCCCCTGGTTTCACACAAGGCTGCAGTCCAAGGTGAACCCAAAGATATCAAACCTGCTATGCACCCACACTGTGTATAAACACATTTTACCAATCTCAGCAATATCCTCTAGTGGAATCAAATAGAAGTGCATGTACAAAACAGACAAAATAAGGGAATAAATGTAATAGATATGATATAGAAAAGATACTTCATAAATAAAAAGAATCATGTCTCAACTATAATACATCTGATAACTGAAATAATGAGAATGTTGAATGAACTAGAATTGTACTAAGGCACATTGTCTTTACAAAATGAGAAAAAAAACTTTAATATATGAATAAAACATAAAATCTACTGTGGAGCCTCAAAAAACTCATGTGACAGCGACTATGCAAGAACTCTGTCATCCTGCAGCTCTTCCTACCTCTGTATCGCCAAAAAAAAAGAGAAAACAACAAAAAGAATAATAACAAGAGCGTTAGTGTGCCACAACAAGATCACCCCCTTCCGCCCCCAGGGGAAGGGTTGCTAGATGGAGTGGACGCTCTATCTATTAAACATAGTCTACCTAGATACATTTTTCTGTATCTAAGAGGAATTAACATTTAGAAACCTACAACACGAGATGTAGTACGTCGAGCGAAATAATCCAAATAAGGAAACCCTCATGTATATACCATTGTCTCAAATTGTAGATATCTAAACATTAATACCGAACTAAGAATAGATAATCTAATGAAATCAATAATTAGAAATCCACGACACAAGACTGGTACATCGAGCAAAATAATAAAAATAAGGAAACCCTTATGTATATACCATATGTCTCAAATTGTGAATCACTAATCATTGATCCCAACCTAAGAATAAAATAAAGCAATACATAAAGTAAAGACATCAGTATACCAAATTTTCCACTATCACTGAGAAGATAAAATAAATACAAACATATAACCATGTATACTTTCAAGAGCAAAGTAGCTCGGTCTTATAGTTCAAAGACGGACCCGTATTCATATCTAGCATCTGCCCAAGTCTTAGGCTATCAATCAAAAATCTAAATATAACGGACTACCCTTTAGGTATCCTAAAAAAAGTGTACATGGCTAATTAGTCTCATCGCGATCTCAGCACGTAGCCTGAGTGCGGGACGGCCTATCTTATAGGCATCCAATTAGATGGCCTCACAAGTCTCATAATTATACGGCTCACAAGCATCATCGCACCGTAGTGCGGATGGACTGCTATACAAAGCATCCAAACCCGACTCAATGGCCTGTATATATGGAATTTCGACGCACTATCTCATGTAGTACTGAACTGAGTCCATCAACGATATCCATCTCATGTATAAACTATATAAATCTTTTATATTGATGCACTATCCCATATAGTACTGAGCTGTGCTCATCAAAGATATCCAACGAGTGTATGAACAATCTATAACTCTATTATAAATAACCTAATTCTTGTCAAAACCCCCTTTGGGATACTAATTTGTGTGCAATGCCACTGTATTGTGTATTCGTATAATTACATGTGAGGAAGTGCGGCTTGAACCCTAAAAACACATCCCAAATAAATACAAAACAAAACTCAGAAAATCAACCTTAGTAGTTGACTACTAGCCTGAGTAGTCAACTACTCCGAGTTCATCCAGAACCTGGAAGATCAAACTAAGTGTGAGTAGTCAACTACTATACACATTAGTCGACTACTATGCTATGAGAAAGTTTTCATATAATGAATTTTGAGACAGGGTAGCCGACTACTCATCTTAGTAGTTAATTACTCTGCATGCAACTGCAAACTGATTTACGCAAATAGGAAATTACTAAACAACTTGCATTTATGTAATCTTAAATAGGATTTACATGATTTTCCTACATTAAACAAAGATTATTTTGATCATAAACATAGAATTATCTTGGTTCAATTAAATTTAACACCTTTATTAATAAATCTCTTCAATTAATTACATATAAGCAACATGATTATGAAAACATGATGAAAACTACACATGACAGAGTTATATTTCATTTTAAATCTGATTACAAAACCTAGATATCATAACCCTAGGTTTTAACATGATAATATTCAAGGAAACTCAAATAATTATCAACTTAGGGTTTTGCATATAAGTTAACTTAATTAACAGGTTAAAAAATAAAAATAAAATTAAACCTAATGATCATGATTATATTTCAAATGTTAACAGTAAGAAAAACATTAAATCTAACATAGGTTACAAATCTATTATCAAAAACCTATCTTTTATCACATCGTGATGAGAATTAAGCATATAAACTTGGATTTTACACTTTAAATCATGAAATTACTAAGGGTGTAGGAGTGGATGAAGATGATCTTGCCTTAGAGTGTTGGTGGAGTCCTCAAACACGTGTGTGCAATATCCTTCTTCAACCATGATGCCAAAACTTCGGCTTCCTCTCGACAAAAGCCTCAAAACTGTCTCAAAACTCACAAACTAGGGTTTAGGATTTAAGGAGGAAGGTGACTGTTGTTCTCACAAATTTTCTCTCTGAAAATTAGGGTTTAAACATGTATGGAAAAAGATATAACAACCTGGGTTCGGATATAAACTAAAACCAACCTGAAATCTGAAAGAAAAACTAGAAACAGCTCGATAGTCGACTACTACTCAGAGTAGTCGACTACTAAAATGGTTAGTTGACTACTCTGAGTAGTAGTCGACTACTAACAGTCCAGAAACAGGTTTGTGCATGTTTTCTTACATGTTTTCCATCTGCACTTACATATATACATTAGATTGATCTCAAATTAATCCCTAGCATACTCAAACATTAATATATGTTATTTATCACTATATAACATATTTATTATTATTTATCATAATATATTCAAATTTATGGGGTTATACATTTTTCCCCCTTAAAAGAATTTCATCCCCAAAATTTCGTAACCATATCTTATGGATTAATAATATGAGAAAAGCACTAAGAGGGGATAATCCAGACAAGGAAACCCTCCCGTATACATCTCGTACCATTAATCTCTTAATATGAAATAAAGTAATATATATACTTAACCATCTTGAATGCGAATACTCCCACTTAACTCCTAACTAAGTGGAACTAGTACGTCGGGCGAAAAATCTAAACAAGGAACCCCCCACTTATATACCATGTGTTCTGAATGATTAGGAGTTAAGTGTTAATACCCTCGTTTTAGTGTTAAATATAAATATGACAAAATCATAAATAAAAGTAAATCATAATTAATCAATCAATTTACCTATTCAAACAGGTACGGGTAGTCGCGACGCATATCCTCTTCGCACTTCCAAGATGCCTCCTCAACTCCTTTCTAGTTCTATTGAACTTTGACTAGAGGAATTACCTTGTTTCTAAGTCTTTTGTCCTCCTTGGCAAGAATACACATAGGAATTTTAATAGTAATCAAATCATCAAGAATCTCCATCTTTGGCGCGTCTAGAACTCACTACTGCTCCTCGTCATGTAGATGCTTCTTAAGCATCAAAATATGAAAAACATTGTGTATACTTAATATCGATGCGGGAAGATCTAACCGATATAAAATGGCTCCAATGCGCTCCACTATCCTGAACGAACCAATATATCTTGGTGCAAGTTTTTCCCGTCTACCAAACCACTAAACTCTTTTCATTGGAGACACTTTCAACAAGACATAGTCCCTAACCTGGAACTCTAATGGCCATCGTCTCTGATCTGCATAACTCTTCTGATGACTCTACGCTGTAAGAATGTGCTCCCAAATTATTGGTACCTTCTCTGTGGTTAATCTCATGAGCTCCGGCCCAAGTAACAAACTGTCTTCTGGTTCTGCCCAATAAATAGGGGATCTATAAGGCCTCTCGTACAACGCCTCATACGGTGTCATTGCAATAGTCGCTTGATAACAATTATTATAAGTGAGCTCAATCAATAGAATATGGTCCTCCCAGCTTCCCTGGAAATCCATAACATATGCCTACAATATATCCTCCAACACTTGGTTGACTCTCTCTATTTGTCTATCAGTCTGCAGGGGAAAGATACTAGAATACGATAACTGGCTACTGAAAGAATTTTGAAAGCTCCTCCAAAAGTATAAAGTGAAAATTAGGCCTCGGTCTGATACAAGTGTCTCTGGAACTCCATGTAATCTCATGATCTCCTGAATGAATATCCTCGCATACTTTAAGTCGTCTTCATTGGAATGTAATGGCTGACTTCGTCAATCGATCTACTATCACCTAAACTGAATCACTCCCCTTCTTTGATCTCGACAATCCTACAATAAAGTCTATAGAAATATCTGTCCACTACCGCTCCGAAATGGATAAAGGCTATAGGATATCTGCTGGTCTCTAATGTTCTACCGTTATTTACTGACAGGTAAAATATTTAGCCATATACTCTGAAATCTCCCTGCGCATGCCGCTCCACCAAAAGTACCTCTTCAGATCCTTTTACATTTTAGTCGTGCCTGGATGCACTATGTACCTGGTGCGATGCGCCTCATCAAATAAGTCTTTCTTCAAATGTGAGTTACTTGGTATCACTAATCTGTCCTTTATTCAAAGACCTTCATCTGCTCCAACGGTCCAATCAGCCTTTGGCTCTTTTGAAATCTTATCCTTTCGGATTTGAATCCAAGAGTCCTCTAGTTGAGCTCTGACCACTCTATCACTCTAAGATGGCTACACTGACAAAGTTCCCAAAAATGCGTTGCTCTCGCGGATCTCTAGCCTAAAGTCAAATTGGCTAAGGGTGATACAACGAGCATCTCAAAGCCACAATCCGATGTTAACTCTTCCTACTCAATGCGTCTACTACCACTTTCGCATTTCTTGGATGGTACTGAATCGCAAACTCATAATCCTTAATAAATTTGACACATCGTCATTTTCTCTGATTTAACTCTTTCTGACAGAAGAGGTACTTCAAACTCTGATGGTCTGTAAATAGCTCGAACTGTACTCCATGCAGATAGTGTCTCTATGTATTCAATGCAAAGAATATTGCTGCTAGTTCAAAGTCGTGTGTGGGATAATTCTACTTAAGAGTCCTCAACTGCCTCAAAATGTAGGCCACCACTCTCTAGGTCTGCATTAAAACACCTCCGAGACCTGATAATAATGCATCCTTGTAGACAACAAAAGCATTATCACTACTCGGAGTGATCAACACTGGCGCTGTAGTCAACTTAGACTTCAAAGTCTCAAAGACCTCCTGGCACTCCGTGCCCCCAAACAAACTATACATCCTTCTTCTTAAGGCGTGTAAATGGCATCGTAATCTTCGAAAAGTACTGAATGAACTTCATGTAATAACCGACCAAACCCAAGAAACTATAGATCTCTGAAAACATCTTCAGTGGCTCCCAATCCAGTACTGCCTCATCCTTAGCTAGGATCAACAGCAATGCCCTCTCTGCTGATGACGTGGCCCAAACATCTAACCTCAAATAGCCAAAACTCACACTTGCTGAACTTGGTGTATAACTTATGCTCCCGTAAAGTCTGCAAGACCAATCGAAGATGCAGCTCGTGCTTTGCCTCTGATCTTGAATATATAAAACTGTCATTGATAAAAACGATCACGAACTGGTCTAAGTATGGACAAAAAACCTGGTTCATCAAATCCATGAATATCGGGGGTGTATTGGTTAGCCCAAATGACATGACAAGAAACTCGAAGGACTCATATCTAGTCAGAAAGGTGATTGTTAGAATATCCATCCCAAACTCATTGTAGGCGTATAAAACTGCTTATAGGTCCCTTAACACAGATCGGCACAATGATTCGACAAACCAACAAACCATCGGGCGATATATCCAAGCATGATCGTTAGACCACAACACCGAAGCCAAGTGAGATGCGACGAAGCGGATTAACGAGGAGATGAGGTTAACGAACCGCACGCAAACAACAGAATACATCCAATCGCGTGCCCAATCAAGCTAACGGGTCGATGAATCAACGAGTCATCCAACCGTAGAGTCCACCACATCAAACAAGATCGGGAGCGGACTCAAACTCGAACACCAAAGCGGATTTACTGCCAAATCAGGATCCCGATTGCCAAATCAGAGTCCAGATCAACAATGAAGTTCGGATAAACCGCGAAACCGGAAAACGGGCGAAGAAGCAAACACCTGGAGGGCTCGGCCAAAACCGAGCCACTCCTAGGTGGCTCGGTGGCCGAGCCACCTAGGTGGCCGAGCCACTTGGCCGAGCCACCCAGATCTGGGCCCAGATCTGAGCCCAGATCTGGATTGAGAGGCCTATAAATAGAGAAGGAGGGCTCATTGTTTAAAGGTTGGATTTTTGGTGAACTTTTGAGGGGAAACTCTGCTAGATTGAGAGCTCAACTTCAGAATCTTGGAGCTTTGAAGACTCGTACTTTTCAGATCTGGTTCTTGGCGATCATCCACGTCAAACAAGGCAGGAGTTCGAGAGAGATCAGATCTGAGATCCACACGGTCATCCTCCGGATCAAAACTTGGTTTTTGATCCCGAGAAGAGTATCGATTTCACTTGGTCGATTTTGATTACTTAGGGCTATTATTTCCTTGGTGAAATAATCCCCTCGGCTGTTATTTCCTTCGTAAAATAATACCCGTCATACCGTGTAGATCCGACCGGATCAAGATCGTGCGGTGGTCCACGGATTAACCCCGGCGCAGGCAAAGAACCCACACAAGTAAGAGACCGCAAAACAGGATCTTGTGATTTGTTCTAGAAAAGGAAAGTTGTAATCTTTTAAGATTGTTTTTTGATTTTGTTGTAACCGGATCTTATAAAAAGACCGGATCTTTTATAACCGATAAACTGTTGCTCAAGAAAACAATGACATCAATGGAAACAATTTTTCCCGCGAACACTCACAACTGATGATAACCAAAACGAAGATAAATCTTTAAGAAACACAATGCTCCCTATATCTAGTCGAACAAGTCATCAATCCTCGGTAGTGGATACCTATTAGGGATAGTGACCTTGTTCTACTCATGATAATCGCTACACAATCGCATGCTACCGTCATTCTTCTTCATGAAGAGGACCGGTGCTCCCCACGGAGAATGACTCCGACGAATAAAGACCTGAGATAGCAACTCATCTAGTTAGGTCTGTAGCTCCCTCATCTCAACAAGCAATAGGGTGCTCGGGATATCAATGTTATGCGCGGCTATAACTTGATGCAGAACTCAACATCTCTCATAGGTGGTAACCCAAGTATGTCCTGAAGAACATCCTGATAATCTGAGATAGCTCTAGTCTCGCACAAATCAACACTCTTGTCCCTCAGCATCACCTCCTCGATGTACGCCACAAATGACATCACAAACTGGTTGCCCTATAAGGTCGCTATGATAAACTTAGACACATCGGACGCCTACAAACTGACTGTTTTAGCAAATTAGTTGATATCGATATGCAGGATGATAGCCAATCCATACCGAGAGTTATGTCAAACACCGACATCCGTAAAATGATCAAATCGATGACAAACTCAGACTCATCTAGACTGATGACATATCTCCTATAGGCACATTCAATAAGGACATCTCCCCTAAAGGAGTAGAGACGGATATCAGTACATCTAAGGGATGTGCAACTAGCTAAAGCCTATCCACAAAGGAAAGAGATATAAAAGAATGTGAAGCTCCTGAATCAAACAAGATTGAGCTGGAAAAGAATTCACTAAGAAAGTATCTTTTACTATGGCCCCGCTCATACCATTATCACGTGGTACGACTATATAAACCCTGCCAGTGGCTGGCAACTACTGAACTGCTAGCGATGGAACATATGAAACTATCTGTCCATCAAGAACCTCCTGGATAGCGTGAATCTGACTTGCTGGCCCTTTAATCCTCAGAATGACAGCTGCTACCTCTATCCTCTATAGCTACTGGCCGTAATTGTGGCCCTACAACTGCTGACTCTGACCACGATTCTGCTACTACCCGTATCCTAGTTTTTGTTACTGACATAAAGATCTTTGCCCCATTGTTGGGGTCTTTTAAGTCTCGCAAAAGGTTTCTTTCCCTTGCTTTTGTCTCCGGTCAGTCCTACTTCAATATTTACTATCGGTATATCTCACTGCTCCAATCGGGCTAGTTCTAGCTGCTAATCGAAGTAGTAGGTGAAATCCTCCTATGAACTCGACATATGCTGCTCCGGCGTAACTTGAAGTCATTGTTACCTTCCAGCGTCCCCCTTTTAAGTTAAAAATAGATAGCCTCTGCTTATGTACCGAATGGACGTTAAATATATCAAATAATACTTTTCACATATTCCTTTTATTTATAAACTACAACTGAATCCAATGTGTCCTAAAATTTTGGTGCTCCCAGGTTCTAATATCTTCCTCAATCTTACTGAGCCAATCTTCACGTTCTGCTACTCTATTAACAACTGGATGTGATGATGGTGTAGTCATCACAATAACCTCTTCAATAGGTACGGCTGGTACGACTGGTAGTGGAACTTCAGGTGGTAGTGTAACTGGTGGAATCTGGTTTGCCACTCGCTCCTCGAATACTAGAAAATCTTGTTACAAACTCCATCATGAAGTCGATCAGATACTGTGGAGCCAGCTACGGCTCGGGCTCTACTTACCCAGATATCCAGGTACGAGTTTTACCTCGATCATATCCTCGTCCTGATATTTTTGATATAAGGAGGAGAGCTTTTAAGTCACAGTAAGTGAGATCGCAAATATATATATATATATATATATATATATATATATATATCACATAACGTGTCACAATAAGAAAATCGTATTACATACCATTCACGCAAATACTTTTTAATCAAAGTAAGATAGTTATAAAAAATTTCGTGTAAGGCGTGTACTCATACAATCAAAGTGAGATCACAAATTATATACTCTTCTTTGTAAGGCGTGTAAGTGGCGTAGCAATCTTCGAGAAGTCTTGAATGAACTTCATATAATAGCCGGCTAAATCTAAGAAACTACGAATCTCCGTAACGATCTTCAGTGGCTTCCAATCCAGTATTGCCTCAACCTTAGCTGGATCCACTACAATGCTCTCCTTGCTGATAACATGGCCCAAAAATCTAACCTTAGATAGCCTAAACTCACACTTGCTAAACTTAGCATATAACCGGTGCTCCCGCAATGTCTGCAATGCTAGATGAAGATGTTGCTCGTGCTCCAGCTCCAATCTCGAATAGATAAGGATGTCATCGATGAATACGATCACGAACTGGTCCAAGTATGGACAGAAAATCTGGTCTATCAAATCCATGAATATCATGGGTACATTGGTTAGCCAGAACGAAGATTAATCTCCCGAACTCACAACTGATGATAGCCAGAACGAAGATCAATCTTTAAGAAATGATGCACTCTTACAGATGATTGAATAAGTCATCAATCCTCGATAGTGGATACCTGTTCTGGATAGTGACCTTGTTCAATTCACGATAATCAATACATAAGTTCATACTACCGTCCTTCTTCTCCATGAAGAGAACCGATGCTCCCCACGGAGAATGACTCCGACGAATAAAACCCTAAGATAAAAGATCATCTAGCTGAGTCTGTATCTCCCTTATCTCAGCAGGTGCCATACGATAGAGTGCTCGGGATATCGGTGTTGTGCCTGACTGTAACTTAATGCAGAACTCAACCTCTCTCACAGGAGGTAACCCAGGTATGTCCTAAAAGATATCCTGATAATCTGAGATGACTCTAGTCTCACATAAATCAGCACCCTGATCCCTTAGTATCACCTCCTCGATGTATGCCAGAAACAACTCCACAAACTGGTTATCCTGTGAGGTCACTACGATCAACTCAGACCCATCAAACACTCATAAGCTAACTGTTATAGTAAAACAGTTGATACTAACATGGTAGGATGATAGCCAATTCGTACTGAGAATAACATCAAAATCTAATATCCACAAAACAATCAGATCAATAATAAACTCGGACTCATCTAGGCTGATGACACATCTCCTATAGATACTCTCTTTTAGGGATACCTCCCTTAAAGGAGTAAAGACAGATAATGATACATCTAAAGGATGTGCAACTAACTGAAGCCTATCCATAAAGATATGAGAGATAAAATAATGCGAAGCTCCTGAATTGAACAAGATTCAAGCTGGAAATGAATTAACTAAGAAAGTACCTTTCACTATGGCTCCGCTCGTACCATGATCATGTGATATGACTGTCCCTCAGGAATCTCCTGGATTACTCGAATCTAGCCTGTTGGCCCCTAAATCCTCAAAATGGTCGGCGGCAATTCAATCCTCTGTTACTAGTCGTAATAGTGACCGTAAGACTGGTGACCCTGACCATGGTTCTGCTGCTAATTGTATCCTCATCCCTGCTGCTGGCCCTTTCTTCTGCCCTGCTAGCCTCCTGCTGGTGTACTACGACAATCTTTGGCCCTATGTCTGATCTTGTTGCAGTTGTAGCATGCACCATGTATCCTGCGCCGCTGCGACGCTCTCGAATCATGCTATGACCCCTTCTTAGAAGGTCCTTACTGCTTATGGTGAAAATTCTCACCCCGCTGTTGGGGTCCTCCAGGCCTTGCAAAAGGTCTCTTGCCATTGCCCTTGTCACAATATCGTCTTGATTCATGATTAACTACAAGTATGTCTCCTTGCCCTAATCGGGCTAGCTCTAACTCTTTCCCGATCCTTACCACTGCTGGTACATACTGTTCATCAAAAAAGGTAGGTGAAATCCTCCAAGTAAGTGACATTCGCTGCTCTGGCTTAAACTAAAGTCGGTGTTGTCCTCCAACCCCTCCCTTTAAGATGAATATAACTAAACTCTGCTTCTATATTGAGTCGGTGTTAAGCCTATCAAAAATAATATTTCCCACATATTCCTTCTATTTATAGCCTATACCTGAATCCGATGTGTCCTAAAATTCTGGTGCTCTTAGCTTCCAATATCTTCCTCAATCTTACCGAGCCAAGTTTCCTGCTATGTGGCTCTATTAATAGCTGGATGTGGTTATGGTGCAATCATTGGTATTACCTCTTCAATAGGCATGGCTAGTATGACTGGTAGTTGTTAGACCCTAGAGGGGGGTGATTAGGGTCTTATGCTAATCTAATCCGATTTTATGCCAATTAAAATTAATTAACAAGCTATCCTAGCAAGTATGAAATACCACAAGATATATGAGCTAGGATAAGCAATGTGATCAAAGAGATATATCCTAGCAAAGAGGTATATGATGAAATATATGCAAGGATATGTAAACTAATACAAGGGTAAACAATCTAAACAAGATAGTGGATGATATAGAAATGAGCAATGCACAATGGCGATATAAGATATGAACATAAATATGAAAGAACGCCAAAGCACACTCAAACAAGCAATATGATCACGGAGTTCGAACCTTCCGTCCTACGTCTCCGCTCCCCACTCCCGGGGAGAAATCCACTATCACAACCGGGTTTTCTACGCTCACCCGAATAACGTTTACACCTCACAGTATCGGTTTTCAACGCTCACCGATCAACGTCACTCCTCACACTCGGTTTTCTAGCTCACCGAAAACCTTACAACACTCACAATGTAACAAATATAAATTTGTTCTCTACAATAGATGAGAACTCAATTAAGCACAACTCAATGTTACAATCTCTCACAACCCTATTATACTATGTATGCAAATACAATAAGCTCATGTGGGTGTGTGTAACAATGAGATTCAATAAAATCAATTCAACTAAACTCAAATATAAAATCTAGCTTAAGAGCAATGATAATCAAACAAGTATATAAATGTAAAGCTAGAGTTTGAGTTTAGAAAACTTCTCAATTGATAACAAGATGGAGAGATGGAGATTGAAGCCTAACCAAGAAGATAATCTCCTCCACTTGTGAAACCTTCTTTACAAACAAAACAAACCCTTAAACACACTTAAACCTTTGTTTAAAACTTGTTTAAAACTTTCTTAAAACATTTCTTTGATTCATTATAGAGGTATGAGGGCATGGGGTATATATAGGCTCATGAAACAACCCCAAAAACTAATAAAAACAACCCCAAAACATTAAAATAAACAAAAAACAGAACTAGCCATTACTGTAGCAATGGTCGGCTGCTACAGTAACTTCGGTCGACCGGTACAGTCGACCAGGAGCCAAATGCAAAGCTGAGTAACGTCCAGAGACATTTCCGGTCGACCGGAGTTACTGTAGCAGTGCGCAGTTGTTTTGAAAAATCAATTTAAAATAGTAAATGAACTCCAAAAATTATAAAATTTTGTGAAAATGTTCTAGACATGTAGAATAACATGTCAGAGAAAGAATTTCTGAAAAATATTTTCCCAGTTAAGAGAAATAAATATTTGAACACAAATTTACAGTTTCTGAAAAACTGTTAACATATACGATTTTGTAAAATCAATTTAGCACAGTAAATTAGCTTCAAAAATAGTAAAAACTGGAGGAAAGTTTCTAAACATGTAGATAAACATGTCAAAGAAAACATTTCTTGAATACTACTTCCCATTTATGAAAACTCATCTATTTGATAAAACATGCACGAACATATGCACGAACAAAAACATAATTTTGTAAATTCCATTAAACATAACAAATCAATTCCAAACTTGATGAAACTTTGTGAAATGTTTATAAACATAAAAACAAATATGTTAGAAAAAGAATTTCTCAAATTGAATTTCTATTTATGAAAATACATGTATTTTGCAAGTGTGTCCAAAGCATGAAAACCAAAAACATGCATGTATATATATAACTATATATATACATAGAAACCAAATACGTGTGTGTATATGATATTGAGCTTAAGGTACTTAACACACATAATATAAAACCTAAACTAGATTACCCAAGCCGATCTTGATCTTCAATAAGCTTGACTTGGTACACTATGCGGATGAAGCTTGAACTTGATCTTTAACTTTGAATAGCGTAGGCTTCTCTCCACAATTCCGCCAACCTCCATTTGATATCGTCGTTGAAGCGCTATTCCATCCATCCTCCAACAACGTTGTTTGCCTAGAATAAATACGAAAACACAAACACTAGACAAACAACATTAGAAGTAAATTGTTTGTTAAACATCATCAAAACAAGAAGGCCAACAATCTCCCCCTTTTTGATGATGACAAATAATTTACAAAAAGGAATATATGCATGAAGGAAATGAACATATACAAGATAATATACATGCATATAAATAAAGAATTGTATACTCATAATATTTCTCCCCCTTTGACAACATCAAAAAGGGGACAAAAGAATTAAGAGAGCGAAAGCTCCCCCTATCAAAAAGCATGGGTGAGTATAAAACAAGAAGTATATATATAGGGATTGCTCCCCCTATCAAAATGTCATATAGAATATACAAAATGAAGATCATGGCAAACATATGTGAGCAAGCATAGATGGAAAATATGCTTAATACAACTCACATACAAAAGACAATGAGAACACATAAAGATGTATTACTTCTGAAAGAAGTGTCTCATTACACAACTACAAAAATATATATAAAAATAGATTTATGAAATCAAAAGAAGAGAAACATGAGAATCATGCAAAAAGTTTTCAAATGAAAACAAATCCATCAAAAGAAATCATAAATCAAAGTTTATATCCAAAAACGATGTTTGATCAACAAAGAATTTGATCAAACCACTCATAGAATACATTATAAACCACGAATAGATGATCCATAAGCACAAACACATAAATATCATCATATAAGTGAAGTATAATGAATTCAAAGCAACCAATCAAAACAAAATCTTTGACAAAAAATTTCAAGAGAGGCAACAATATATCAAGCTCTTAAGCTTGTACAACCCATATAATTATTCTAGCGTCCGGTAAACATGATTTGGGAATAAACACCCAATAAACCCGGAGGGTTATATAAACGTAGTCCTCTCATCAAAATAATAATAATAATTATGAAAACAAAAGAATTTGGTCAAAGAAAATTTGTTTTCATAACCAAAAATTTTAAGATATAAATTTTCAAAACCAAGAAAAGAAGAAATAAGATATTAAAATTCTTGGTTTAAAAATCAAATTTATTTTGGTACCTAAAAACTCTTGGTACCAAAAGATTTAGGGACATGACCCCTATCTTTTAAGCTCAAAGCCCTAGGGTTATGAACCCGTTTGGGCACATGTGGTGCACTAACACGGTCAAAGCAATAATTGTTCAAATGACCCTTCCGATTGTAATTTGTGCAATGAAAGAGATCAATTTGTTTTTGTGGACCATTAGCTCGTGCACGAGAATCATTTGTAAATAAAGATTTTCTTTTAAGATTATTTTGCAAATGAGAAACATCATTAAACAATGGTCTATTTGGAACATAATGCAACTTAGAAGCTTTTTGCATATCAAAACAAAATTTAGCAAGATGTCCAAACCTACCACAAACATCACATTTAAAAACATGTGGTCTACTATAAACATTTAGCAAAGAAGATTTTTTTTTAAATCAAAACAATATTTGGCCAAATGACCAAAATGACCACAATAATCACATGAATACACATTAGCATGCTTATGATGAACATTATGTGCGTGTGTGTGTGCATGTGATAAAGAAGCTACATGAGATGCACAAGGAGCATTAGTATTCTTATGTTTGTGTGCATCATAGCAAAATTTAGCTAGATGGCCTTTACGGCTGCAAATTGAACACTTATAAACTTTGCTATATATGTGTGCATGATGAGTGGATGATTTCTTAGACTTGGCACACATATCCATAAGCTTCTTGTGATTATTGATGCATGTTTTTAAAGTTGAATCTAAAGATGAAATGCATTTTTTCATAAGATTCAAGTCTTCATTTTTAGGCACATATGCACCTTTAGAAGTAGAACATAAATAATCATCTATAAAAGAGGCAGTATTATTTTGTATGTTCTTTACTTCTAACATGGCATTATCTCTTTCATGAGTTAAGCTAGAAATGGATGATGTCAATTTTTCATTTTCCAAAATTAACATGTCATTGTTTTCTTTAAGCATGGTATTTTCTTTTGCAATGACATCCAATTTTGACACTAGCTCCTCATGATCGGATTCTAAATTATCATGCTTGCATTTTAAATTAATAAAATCATTTTGCAATTTGTTGTAGGCATGTAATAATTTTTTACTAGCACAAGCAAGTTCATCACTAGATAAATCATTAGTGGTTTCGAACTTGCAAACCTCACTAGGGCTATCGCCTAGTGCTCGTGTGCATGATGCTCCATATGAACTTGAAGCGGGATCCTCCAAAGCTTGTTGGATCGCCTCAAAGTCCCCTTGATGTGCTTCTATGAATGTCCACAATTTGTAAGCACTATCAAAAGAAACAAATTTGTTAGAAATAGAAGAATCAAGTGCATTATGCATATATTCTAACACAATCTTGTTCATGGTAAACAATCTTTTGTCATTTTTACTCCACTTGGATTTCTCCATAGTGGGTACAATATAAGCATCATCAATAATTCCCCATAGATCAATATTTTTAGATTGCACAAAAAGTTTAAATCTAGAAGCCCATTGTGCATAGGGAAAGTTAATGAATTTAGGAGCAACATTGGATTCATAGCCTAACAAAGGTGCACAATTTATGTTCATGATAAATATATATGTGCAAGCAAGACAAATACAATCAAAACAAGATTAGCACAAAAAGATAACTTGGATCTTTAACTCAAGGTGGTTAGACCTTAAATCAAAGAGCACCAAGCTCTGATACCAATTGTTTGTTAAACATCATCAAAACAAGAAGGCCAGCCAACAGTAGTGGAACTTTAGGTGGTGGTGCAATTGGTGGAATCTGGTTCACCACTCGCTCCTCTAGTGCTAGAAAATCTTATTGCAAACGGAATTATGAAATCGATCAGATACTATGGAGTCGGCTGTGGCTCGGGCTCTGTTTGCCTAGCTCTCTAGGTACGAGTTTTACCTCGACCACATCCTCGTCCTAACATTTTTAATATCAGGATGAGAGCTTTTAAGTCACAGTAAGTGAGATCGCAAACATATATATATATATATATATATATATATATATATATATATATATATATACAGTGCATTTCACCTGCGAATTATGCGTACGCATTTTAGATGGAGAATGTTCTTTTTGCAAAAAATCGCCGCTACTCTCTCTCTCAAAACTCCGCTACTTTATCTGACAAATCTCACACTCTCTCTCTCACTTCATTCGAATCCAGTGCTGCCTCTCCCCCAAAAATCCCCAAATCCGTCGATGGACCTCCCCTAAAAATCACCCGACGAAGTTCTACTCTCGTCGTGATCTCGCTCGTGACAACCTCTCTGGCCGCGTCCTTCTCGAGCTCGACCAACTCCGCCGCGTCCTTCTCGAGGTCGACCAACTCCGCCTCCCTCCTAATGTCGGACCACGAGATCCCTCCCTCCCTTCCTCCTCTGTCAACATCGGACCAACACCGCCTGCCTCCTAACGTCGGACCCCCAAATCGGAGGCGGCGACTTCACATACGAGAGATCCCTCCCAACGTCGGACCAACACCGCCTCCCTCCCCAACTCAGGTAATGATCAAGCCCCAAATTTTTTTTACCTATTATCTGTTATTTTTGTATAGTTTATTTGTTGTCCTTAGGGTTTCAAGCTAGACAATCAGTTAAAAGAAAATTCCTCTTGGCTGACCAGTTTTAGGCTTTGTAATCTCTTTTTCTTTTTCATCTTCTAGTTAGTATCAGATTGAAAGATTTGAAAAACTAATTTCAAAACACATAATATATTTAGAGACTAAATTTTTTGGTGGGTTGATGTCGAAACGCTTAAAAATTAGGCAACCAAGTCTAAAATATGAATACAGTACATTAGTATTTCATATACAGTGCATTTTTTATAGGTCAATTAAAATTAAAATTTTTATAGGTCAATTAGTTTACAAAACCAGTTTTAGGCGTTGCAATTTTTTTCTTTTTCCGAAATCAAGGGGAAAATATTTCAGCAACTCAAAATTTGTTATTGATGTAATAAAAATAATTTTTCCGAAATAATGAATAAATTTTTTGTTTTTGCTGGAATAATTGATGCAAGGGAAAAATTTTGTAAATGGTCAAAGTTCACATGAACATCTGTTTCCAAATTTAAAGGGCTTAGATCTCAACCACCCGTCTTTAGTTTCAATTTGTGTCAGTTGAGATCTATGTTTGGTTTTGTTAGAATAATTATAATTGCCTCTAGCATTTCAAGTGGAAAGTTCTTTTCATACA
>BQKN01043421.1:0-12487 GCA_022839385.1 Asparagus kiusianus
TCAACGCCTTGATGACGGCTCAAGAAGTGAAGAAAACGGGCATTCCATACCCGTATCCGAGGGAGTGGGATTTGATTCCTTATCCCCCAAAATTTAATTTGATTAACTTTACTCCTTTTGATGGCAGGGGTTCACCAACTCAGCACTTGATCTATTTCAAGTCACATCTCGGCGCAATATCAGGAAATGAAGCCCTGATGGTTCGGTCATTCGTAGGAACCCTCCGTGGGTCTGCCTTCGATTGGTACCGACGCCTGAAACCTGGAAGCATCAATAGCTGGGGAGATATGGAAGAACTGTTTCTCACCAATTTCTTCGACGACGACACGGAGGTCTCCATTGGCTCGTTGTTGGACGAGAAGCAGAAGAATGGGGAATCAGTTGACGTCTTTGTCAAACGGTTCCGGAACAAGGCGGTGAACTGCCGAGATCCACTCACAGAGGAGTTTATCCTACAGACATGCCATAACAACTTGTCTTTAGATGTACTGGAGATAATGGGGGTTGTACCCTCTAAGACTTGGAAAGAATTGAAGGTTAGAGGTGAACAAGCTGAACGGTTTCTCAAAAGAAGGAATTTGGAGAGGGGTCAGCCACCAGCTAATAATCAAAATCAAAAACAGAACTTTAATTCTCGAGGCAGAGGAAGAGGGGCGGGAGCCGCTGTGGACGCACATCAAACGTCACAACAGCCGCCGCAACAACAACCGCAACAGTCATCATTCCAATTGGCACCGAATCAGAGTCAACAGCCTCAGAAGCAGTTTAAGCCCTCTGAGCCCAGATTCCCGAAGGAGTATTCATTCAAAGATGATGAAGTCCCGGTTATCTTCAAATACCTGCTGGATAATAACAAGATTAAGCTTCCACCGGTCACAAACCAAGAAGAAGCGAAGAAGATTAATAACCCGAAATACTGTGCGTATCACAGGAGGGTTCACCATCCCACTAAAGCTTGTTATGTCTTAAAAGACAAAATACAAACTTTAATTGATGTTGGTATTGTGACCCCGAAGCCAAAGGAGAAGAAGGTGGGTGCAAACACAGTCTCCATTAGCTTCAGATCAGTTCCCTTGTCCTGGTTTCAAGCCGAGCCGGTTTCAGAAGTAAAGATGCAAACCATCAATGATGACCCTCATGGACAGCGCCAAAAAGGGCTAGTATCACACACGGCCCCTAACGGCGAAATCCTGTGGGTTCATCCGGATTTGCTTGAGGATGAACAATGGACGACATCCACGTCAAAGAAGAAATCGAAGGGTAAAGGAAAGGAAAAGTCCTGTTATGGAGCCTCGGCGATTCCGGAGAAAGACGACGAGGAGATAGCAACTCTACCACTTTCTGATGAAGAGCAGGAAGTTTTCGCAACAAGGGGTGGAAATGAATATCATTACCAGTATCCTGAAGCTTCTAATTCTAACGGTAAAACTCTGGCAGAACTGGGGGTGGTTACGACCCTGCCCATACCAATTGAGAAACCTCAGAAAGTGGTTAACCAAAAAGAGAAGGAACCTCAACCCAAAGAGGTTCAACTTCCGAAGCAGCCTCGTTTCAATAAACCAATTGGACGAGACAAACCGGAAAGTTCAAATGCTCCATACCGCTTCGACGTCATGACTCAGTTAGTCAATATCCCAGCAAGGATCACGCTATACGAATTATTACGCCTCTCGAAGGAAACCAGGGCAGCCTTACAAGAAGCCTTGGCTGATTCTGAAGTGTTCCTTACTCAGATCAAGCCAACTACTGAAGAGCCAAATTCATCGGTGCAACACTACAATTTGGCGGCCACAAAATTCCCTTGCATCGCTTTCACAAAAGAAGATATGCAAGTCAGGAACTCAAAGCATGATAGACCGCTATACTTTACTGGATATATCGGTTCGAGCATGGTTAACCGGATTCAAGTTGATCCGGGTTCCGCTGTTAGCATCATGCCACTCCGGTTGATGTACCACCTCGGAATTCCCGCCAGCAAACTAGCCTCTACAGGAACGGTCATCTACGGGTTCAATACTAGTGGATCAAGACCGTTGGGAAAAATCCGGGTGAAGTGTCAACTCGGAGATTTGAAGTCTGAAGTCACCTGCTATGTGATCGATGTAGAGACTTCCTATAACCTACTGTTGGGTCGTCCATGGATCCACGATAATCTTATAGTTCCCTCCACCCTCCATCAATGTTTGAAGTATGTCGACACTAATGAGGAGGTCAAGACGGTGGTCGCGGATAAGCAACCATTCAAGGGGTTAGAAAATTATTTTACTGACTCCCTTCTATATGGTGCTGAGTCCGATACTGAACCATCGGCCCATGGCACAGACAGCGGTGAAGAAGCTGATACCGAAGCCGGGCTCGATTATAGTGAAGGTCTTGTATTAAATGACATTGAACCTCTTGTAATCGATCTTGACGGTGATGAATCGTCGGACAAAAGTTGTAACTGGCAACTTGCCGATGAAATAATAAAGAATGATCTAGAGTATTCGCCTTGTCTTAATAATGTAATGCAGGAATTGTATAACAATCCTAATCTACACATGCCAATTCGCTCGTCCTGCACGGCGACGAAATATCTATAAAATTCAGACGGGACAACGGTGATCCTACCTGCAAAGACAGGGGGTGAGAAAGAAATAATTTTTGGAAAAGGGGATCCATCCCCAACTCCAGATCTTTTCTTAGACAGCAACTCTGATGAGGAAAAGCCGGGGCGACATTTCTCTCGGTATAGTTCACAAGCAAATGATTACATGGAGAGGCAAGGTTATGACCTCTCGCTCGGTGAAGGTCTTTATTTTGGTCAAGGAGTTAGGGTTCCACCCCATTCTACTTATGTACCAAAAGGAAAACCGGATAATTATTACACTCATAATAGAGGTTTAGGTTATACTTCGTCATCTGATGACGAGTGTGGCCAACAGATCATTAACCAATTAAGAAGTGTGAGCGGGCGTTCATCCGATACTTCAATGTGGGACTCTGACACGAGTATCGGAGAGAGATTCAAAGCCCTAATGTCAAACATGGCGATAGTTGATCCTTCCACAACCGAAGAAGATGATCAGTTGCCCATTTGGGAAGATCCATGGATGCATTACATGAATATCCAGTATGGCGATCGATTTGAACAAAGAGAACCTCCTACGGAAGATAAAGTGATCCAAATTAATATGGGTGATGAAGTTAATCCGAAACCTATATTTATCAGCGGCGATCTTCCACCAGATGAAAAAGAGGAACTAATCGCCTTAATTAAAGAGTATATCGACGTTTTCGCTTGGAATTACGAAGATATGCCAGGACTCGATCCAAATGTAGCAATGCACACACTGAACATAAAATCGGATGCTAAACCTGTCAAGCAACAGCAAAGACGGTTTCGTCCACAAATTATGGAGGCAATAGAAGCTGAAGTCAAAAAACTGATCGATTCAGGTTTTGTCAGGGAAGAACAACATCCTGAATGGTTGGCTAATATTGTTCCAGTCCTTAAAAAGAATGGGAAAATCAGAATTTGCATTGACTTCAGAGATCTGAATACCGCCTGTCCTAAAGACGATTTTCCTCTGCCCATTATAGATGTCATCATTGACAATACGTGCGGGTTTGAGAGAATGTCATTTATGGATGGATTTTCGGGGTATAATCAAATTAAGATGCATCCAGATGATGAAAAGCATACAGCTTTCAGAACACCCCTTGGTGTATTCTGTTATACTGTTATGCCGTTCGGATTGAAGAACGCTGGTGCTACGTACCAACGAGCCATGACGAAGATCTTTCAAGAACATCTGCGGAAGACCGTTGAATGCTACGTTGATGACCTGGTCGTTAAGAGCCGTGATAAAAACGACCACATTAAAGATCTGAAGACAATGTTTGATCTTATGAGGACCCACCAGTTAAAAATGAACCCGACTAAATCCTTCCTTGGAATGTCAAGCGGTAAGTTTCTTGGATTCGTCGTCACCACAAAGGGTATTCATATTGATTCTGATAAAGTGAAGGCGATACATGAGCTGCAACCCCCGAGAAATCTTAAAGAACTCAGAGGATTGCAGGGTCGATTGGCATATATCCGTCGGTTTGTATCGAATCTGTCCGGAAAATGTCAACCGTTTTCTAAACTCGCGAAGAAAGGCGTGTCGTTTATTTGGGATGAAGCATGCCAAAAGGCGTTCGAGGATATTAAAGCATATCTAGCGAACCCACCCATTCTCGTTGCACCGAAATCGGGCAAACCGTTTTTGATTTTCGTCAAAACGACGAGCCATTCGTTAAGTGCATTACTCGCACAAGACGATGATAACGGTCACGAGCAAGCAGTATATTACCTGAGTCGCACACTGGTAGGAGCTGAATCTCGTTATCCAATGATCGAGAAGGAATGTCTTGCATTGGTATTTACCGTTCAGAAAATGCGACACTATTTAGTTGGGCAGACGATTTATGTTATTTCCAACATAAACCCGGTCCGCGTATTCATGACCCAGCCGGCATCCATGAATTGGCGTTTAGCCAGATGAGCTTTACTCTTATCGCAATACGACTTGTACTTCAAGCAACAAAAGTTAGTTAAAGGATGAGCTATTTGCGATCTTTTGGCGGAAAATCCTACAAAGGATGTAGTCGAATTGTACGACGATCTGCCAGATAAAACCCACGAAGTTAACACCACCTCACATCAACAAGTGTGGCAGTTGTACTTCGACGGGGCTTCTCGTGCAACCAATGTGGCAAGCGCGCCCGGATGTTCTAAAATCTCCTCAGGAGTGGGGGTCGTTTTAGTTTCCCCAGAAAAGCATGTTTTGCCTAGAGCATATTCGTTGACTGGACCATGTTCTAATAATGTGGCCGAATACAACACGTTAATAATTGGACTCAATTTTGCCAAAGAGCTGGGGGTTGAATACCTTGAAGCTTTTGGGGATTCTCAACTAGTGGTTAATCAAATTCGAGGAGATTATGAAGTCAGAAGTCAAGACCTGATTCCATACCACCAGGTTGCCATTGAGATGACAAACTCGTTTGAAGGATTTTTCATTGAATACGTTCCACGTCTCCAAAATGCGTATGCAGACGCATTGGCATCATTGTCGGTATCATTGGCTCAACCTCCCGAAACAGAACAGTTAATTACAGTGAGAACTCATCAGCTGATTGTTCCAATCTACGACTCGGATGTTAAAGAAGCATACTCAACAGCAGTTGAACCCGAAGTTCGAGATTGGCGTTTTTCCATTATCGATTACGTCCTACATGGTATATTGCCTGAAGATGTAAGAGAAAGGGAATCGATTCGGCGAAGGGCACCCAGATTTTACTACAACGCCACGGCGCAAATGTTGTATCGACGATCGTACGATGGTCTTTTACTTCGTTGTCTATCCGGCAAAGAAGCGGAGCAAGCAATCAAAGAGGCGCATAACGGAATATGCGGTGCACATCAACCCGGTCCTAAACTTTGTGATCGACTTAGAAGAATCGGGTATTACTGGCCAACTATGGTAAAGGATGCAGTTGACTACGCACGACGATGCGAAGTATGTCAGCTACATGCGAATTATATGCACCAGCCTCCCGAGTATTTACACCCGTCGACGACATCGTGGCCATTCGAAACTTGGGGCATGGATATCGTAGGTCCTATCTTCCCACCCTCGGTTAAAGGAGATCGCTTTATTTTGGCGATCACAGATTACTTCTCAAAATGGACAGAAGCAGTTCCACTTAGAGAAGTAAAGACGAGTGATGTCATCAAGTTTATCAAACACCATGTTATATATCGGTATGGTGTTCCAAGGCGAATAGTACACGATAATGGTCCTCAATTCGTGAGCAACGCATTCATCAAATTCTGTGGCAAATTCGGGATTAAGGACGTTTCATCGACAGCTTATAATCCCACAGCTAACGGATTGGCCAAAGCTTTTAACAAGACTATCATCAAAATTCTGGCAAAATTGGTGAAGACCAATAAACGAGATTGGGACGACAAACTCGGCGAAGCCCTGTGGGCTTATCGCACAACCGTCCGCACGCCAACCGGAACAACCCCATATGCCTTAACATATGGATGTGAAGCTGTTCTGCCACTGGAAATACAGATTCCTTCCCTCCGTATCGCTCTTGCAACGGGAATGACGATGGAAGAACATCATCAGAAACGTCTCGAGGAGTTAGAGATGTTAGATGAGAAGCGCTTGGAAGCTCAGCAACAGATCGAGTTTTATCAAGCTAGAATTTCTCGGACTTTTGATAAAAGAGTCCGACGGCGAAGTTTCAAAGAAGGAGATCTAGTTCTTGCCGTACGAAGACCTATGATTCTCACTTCTAAGAAAAAAGAAAAATTTGAACCTAAATGGGAAGGGCCGTTTGTGATAGAAACAGTCTATTCAAACGGTGCATATCGCCTGGTTACTCAGGATGGCAATAAATTAATGATGCCGATAAATGGGAAGTTCCTGAAAAAGTATTATCCGTAATACGTTCAGGATAACCTATGTAAAACGGAAAGTTCCTAGAGAGTCTTATACAGGAATTTTCGGGATAATCCGTTATCAGTTGATTATCATGAATGGAAAATGATCATGCGAATAATATGCTTTTACTACTTGTGTTGAGATGAGATTTAACGACAGTTAATCTTTCCTCACGAAATCTTGTAACACGATCATGGAAGGGGAGACTCAATGATTCGTAACCCCGCACTGTGAAACCCCCACCGATCAGACCTACCAAAGGTCATCGGTCTATCGAACTCTTATGCCTGAAATCAAAATTTCCCACCAAGTAGTTCATGCAAGTCAACAAACTCATTGTTATGTGTACCCTACTCCTATTCCTCTTTCGGTCAAACCTTACGACAGTTAGAACCAAAGCCAAAATCCCCTCTCGATTCATTCCATGAACGAGAGGCCCACAAATTGAGTGATCAAATCTTTAAACAGTTAGAATCATCTCAAAACCCCCACTTGGTCAAACCTTCCTACAGTTAGGACCACAACCAAAATCTCCTCTCGATTCATTCTATGAACGAGAGGTCCACAAACTGAGTAATCAAACCTTATGACAGTTAGGATTATTCGAACCAACCCGGATTCTCTAAGTGGAGATCCCACTTTGAGTTTCCTTTGTATCAGGAGATAGAATATAAAATTCTTCCTCTTCAATTTTGGGTTTATCTCCACCAACAAACAAGAGACCAGGAGATAGAATATAAAATTCTTCCTCTCCAATTCTGGGTTTATCTCTACCAACAAACAAGAGACCAGGAGATAGAATATAAAATTCTTCCTCTCCAATTCTGGGTTTATCTCTACCAACAAACAAGAGACCAGGAGTCGGAATATGGAAGTATTCCTCTCCGATTCTGGGTTTATCTCTACCAATAAACAAAAGACAGGGAAATGGAATATGAAATTATTCCTTTCCAATTTTGGGTTTTTCTCTACCAACAAACAAGAGACTCTGAGCTGGAATATCCAAGTTCTTTCTTCACCAATTTAGGTTCATTTTCAGACATAGAGAACGTGACCTATCTACATTTTAAAATCCATGCCATTCACACAGGGGGATGTTATCTCTATCCCTTATTAGAGATAAGTCTACATCTAACACATGTAGCCTATACATTCAATGCTGTAGTTTAAAGTCTAAAAGAATTTAAGTCTTTTAGCTCAACGTTATATGTGAAACGGATTTAGATAATTCACATACTAGCCCGACTCAAACGGTAGTCGGTAAAGGCATATCAAATCCGTTGATGGCTGAGGATTTGCCAAAAATCCTATAAGTATTATGGTTATTTATTCTAAACAAGAATGAGTAATCATAATAAAATCCCAATAAGCAAAAGAGTTCATTATATTGATCGAAAATGTTCAAACAAAACAAATACATGTTCTTTAATTACAAGAGTTTATACTGACGAATCTGATCTTCTAGTTTTGATAGTTCTGTCACGTAAGTCTGTTCAAGCTCGGCGGTCAGTTTAATTTTGAAGGCTTCTTCGTCAACACTTTGAAGCTCAGCAACCTCTTGTTCTTTCTCAGCAATTCTCTTATTCTGAATATCCAATCGCTGATACAGGTTTTCTTCAATTTGAGTTGTCTTCGTCAACTCGGATTCTAAAACTTCACGAGCGTCCTTGACCTGAGCAAGTTGCTTTTCTAGACGATCTATTTCAGCTCGATTCGACTCTAAATCCCTTTGTAGATCGATTTTAACCTGTATTCTCTTGGCAACATGCACCCTGAGTTGATGACCGTGGGCTTTTAGCTTTTGAAGTTCAGAGTTAGCCGATTGCTGAGAATCACGCCACGCCCGTAACTTGAAATCCATATGAGAAGCGATATAGGAGGGTACGCCTTTAGTACGAAGATTCTCCAGAAGTTCAACGTATTGCTTCAGCTCGACTAAATATACGCCAATCGAATCGGCTAAGTCATTATATCCTTCATCTCGGATGCCCGACATATAACGGTCAAATTGTTTCTTGAAAATATCAAAATGTGAGCCTTTTGAGAGAATACGATCGACCATGAAGTTCCAGAAAGGGACGAAACCATGAAGCTCAGAGCTAATGGCGAGTTTTTCCGGATCCTCGTCAGACAATAATTCTTGGATGCGGGCTAATAATGAAGTAGAAGAAGTTGCGACAAGGGCAAATAAGTCAGTACAAGATATATGTGTGTATACATAACAGCAATCTGGAGTATATCAAATTTAACAGAAGAACCTTCAACATGACCCTGCGTGTCCACTGGAGGTAGTCTGGTCTCCTCAACAGTCGGAGCTGGTTCAGGGGTAATAGCTTTTGATGCACCAGCTACGTCAGAAGATTCTGTAATTTCGACCTCAGAAAGTTTTGGGTTTAAGTCGAGAGGTTTTGCAGGAGAAGGTTCTACAAACAAAAAGATCACAATGAGCATAACGGAGTGTTAAATAGAAATTTGATACGAATCAAGTGTGAAACTCACCAGTTCCAGGTATAACATCAACCGATGTACCAACTCCTTCAGTTGGTCTCGCCTTTGAAGTAACTGGACTGATCTGAGGGGTGACATTGACCTCTATCATCATGGGATCTGCAGGAGTTGTAGGTTAGGATTCGAGAATGGATGATTGAAGATCAACATCAGTCCCTGCCCATGATGAATAGTCACGACCCTCAGGCTGATGTTCAGTCTCAGTGATTATAGCAGTATCGGTTCTGGTAACCGGTCCTATAATTCAAACACTTAGACAATCAGTCAAGTAAAAATATACACATAAGATGAGGAGTTTACAGAACAGAAGCCTCACTCTTAGAAGGACCTGCTTCTGTTAGACCAGCGCCAACCGTTGATTCTATGGCCGCATCAGTGGCTTTCCCAAACAACAAATCAGAGATTTCTTGATGATCGCCCTCCGAAATATCAATATTATAGTCAAAATCAGTGAAGTCGTCGATTTTAGGGGTATGAGTGACTCCTCCTTCCGTTGGTTTGTTCACTACGACATCTACAGGAAGCGTTGAGTCATAAATAACATGTGAGTTCAGGCAAGTTTGCCCAAGATGAAGATTAATTCTATCTTTGTTCGTCGGAACAAGTTCAGAAGCTTCGTTACTTGTACCCACTTCTTTTAGTTTAACTAAAAGGAGACAAAGCGCACAAGTCATTAAAGGAGGCACACGATACGACTCACTCATTTCTCGGATTTCTCTTCCGAGAGGAGAAAGATCAGTACCTGTGTCCGTAGCTGATGGATCCATGTCAGGAGGTGGTGGAATACCAGCTGGTCCTTCTTTCAGAGCATCCTGCATTTGTTGGACAAAACTGGTCTCCTCGGTTTCCATACCTCCGGGAGAAGCAGCATCATAGGGCAGTTCTCCTTCTTCTCGACTCCCTATAGAAGTTTAACATGAAATAAGTTTGAGCGTTAAGAAGTGTAAAAGTGATAAAAACAAATAGTTACCTTGCTCATCTGAAGAAGCGCTGTGATCAGACGTCTCCTCTATAGCCGGAAGATGAACACGCGGTTTGGAGGCGGATTTCTTCTGTCTTTTTGATGGACGCGCTTCATCCCTAACTCCAGACCCTTCATGACGATGTTTAGTACGTAATTCAGCCCTGGGAGAAGCTTGAGTTTGAACTTGAACGGAAGGCCGAGATCGTCGCCGAAGGGCAAGAGGCACCGTGTCTTCCTCATCTTCTTCATCCTCGCTGAGAACTTCCACCGCCATCCGGTTCGGATACTCCATAACGATTCTTTTTTTCCTTTTTCTCGGAGCATCTGGTGGTTGAGCAGGCACAGCAGACGGGCGCACAAGCCCTCTTTCAAAGAAAGAATCAGGAAGACCTGATCTTTCCTCAGAACTTGAACTTTCGCCCTCCTCCTCGGAAGTCTCCGTCTTCTCAGAGTCAAATTCTTCTTCACTACCAGCTGAGCGAGCCGGTTCTTTTCCCTTCCTCGACGATTCGGCGACCGCTTTCTTTTGAGGTGAAGTCATAACTTCACGTGTCGCTCTGCTTGAGCGCCGTGGGACTGTCTCTTCCTCTGGTTCAGGCATTCTCTGGTATCGGGTGACAGTGTTGGCAGCGAGTAACCACTTACAAAATAAAAAGGTCATCCGTAGAGGTGGTGCTTCTAACGGGAGATCGAATTCAGCGTTCGTGCAACCGGCGATACTCCAGAACCAAGCTCTCGCTCCGTCGATAAGTCCTCCACGGAAACTCAGGTGACGATTCGGGTTGCCGACGTATATTTGGTCGTAACCGAATTGACGAGCAAATCGGCATGGAAGATAGGTTTCAATAAGACAAACGTCTTTTACCCGAAATAACAAATAACCGGGTCGAATGTTCATCAACCATCTGAAACATCCGACATCCAGGATGGTGCGATTCTGTCATGGATCTTCTGTATCCGATAAAGTGGTGTTGTAGGTACCAGAGAACCAAGGGAAGCAAGGGAAGAATTCCTAACACTTGTGAATTTTGAACTGCATGGTTATATCTGGCTCTCGATGTTTAATCCATTTGCAAGCCTCAAGATTCTGCAACAGAGGAAGACGGGGATCTGTCGCCTTAGGAGCTTCCATTAAATCTGGTCGGTGAAGTACTAACCAGGCCATTAGATAAGTATAAGGCAACTCCAGCTTTGGAACTGATAGGCTGGCGGAGGGTTTCTTTTTCTCCTGAGTAAACACAGTGATTAACTGTCGTAATCCACTGTGAATGGCAGCCACCATAGCAGGAAGCAAGGATAATTTGCGACCTGTAACTAACTGGACGGCTGGATATAATACTTCCATCGGCATCACATCAGAAAACTGATAGGGAACTACGCACCTCTTTAGCCACAGGGCCAGAAAACCAGCCAGCAGAGCAGTAGAGCTAATCGGAATACTGGCCTGCCACAGATAAGAACGGAATTTTGTCCCATGCGGAAACTCATCTTCTGAATGAGAGGTGTAAGTCTGGGCGTTTTTTTTCTCCAACAGCCGATTGATTTTATGTGGGCTCATAGGAGACAGTCCACATACATCTCTCGAGCGGTCTTCCAGATTCTTGAATAGATAATCGGCGAATTGTTTTAAGCTAACTTGAGGAGACTTCCTCCTGGCTTTGGGGTCCATCTCAGCTGTAGCTATGTGATAGTGGCAAGTCAATTCCCATAGAACGTCATGAGTCACAGCTGACCGATCCTTTATCTTGTTCAGTTGATTGGTGGTCGGGAAGAACTCTTGATATGGGATGTCGCCTATCGGCAAACCAGACACCTGCATCATTTCATGCAATGGTAGTCCGAGCTCCCCATTCTGGGTAAAGAATGTGTTAGTGTCCGGGTTGTAGATCTCAAACAAACAGAGAAAATGACCTACACTAATCTGCAGACCACTCATTGTAGCACGGATTGGGATCGCCAACCCCAAATCTGTTAACTCTCGCTCCCAACGTTTCAACACATAGCGAGTCATTCTGGTCCACCACCACTTGTCTCCAAAATAATGTACCCATCCATAACATCTGAAATTCTCTCTGGGTAATACTTTGCCCGCTGCCGCTAACCGGTTCTTCACGGTATTGGCTTGCACTGTCGTTTCATTCTGAGGGATATTATCTTATCCTAAGACACCTGGATGAAGCCCTCGTATAGAAGCTCTCTCACTTGAACCTGGAGTGGCTTCCTTCCCGATAAAACCACAATGAACGCGTTCGTGGTTTTCGGTCAATCTCCAGAACATTTCGCGGTTAACGGATAAATTCCTAAACTCCAACAGCGAATATTCCCGAGGAATCAGAGGCAAATATAAGAATGATGACCCGCTTTGATGTAACCATTGTGCGGGCTTACAGAATGCGACCTCCGGATCCTTCATGGAGTCACCAAACAAGAAATCCGGCTTCCTTATGCGTTTGTTGTCATCTCGTTCTGAAATCAGGGGAGTATCCGTGATTATTCGTCGCAGAATACGGCAACTACCTCGCTGAATCAA
>BQKN01043422.1:0-19294 GCA_022839385.1 Asparagus kiusianus
AGCTAGATTTGCATTGGTCCTGAGTCACATTAAGGTTTCATTCAGTCTACTAAGTCATCCCCATTTGGATAAATTTCATATGTTTGAAACTCTGTCATTTGAGAGACGTAGATGAAGCTGATGCAATCATCGGATATTTTAAGTATCAGGTTTGATATGAAACTCCTTAAGAGGATGATTACCCTGATTCCTAAGCGATGATCATTTAACTTTTGCTAGAGTGAATAGAAGAGCATGAAAAGAACTTAAAGCAATATTACTCTAAGAGATGAAGTGTGTTCCAGGGTGGTCGCAAAGGTGATAAGGCAATAAAACTATAAAACAGCTAGACTTTCTTTCAGGAAATAATCAGTTGGAAAACACTTAACAAGGATTACAAATGATTAGTCCTATATGAAGACTAGTAATGTGATTACCAAGCTACAAAAGCAGATTGTTAGACTGGAAGGCTTCGGTTCAATTGACATGTCAGGGTGTCTTTAAGTTCAGATTCCCATTCTTCCATCAACCTATAGTTTGATATCCTTTGCTAGTTAAAGGAAGAAGTTGCTGAGCATTGCACATCTTCACCTCAAGTCGGAAGGCTAACTCCATCTATTTCTGAACTAAAACACACTTTAAACAGCGATAATCAAACAGAGACATCTAAGGAATTCTCTCTGAATATTTGACATTTGTGTCACTGTCGGTATTCACCAGATTCTTCAAAATGTAAAAGGGTGAATAACTCACATAGTAATTGTATGTGTAGCCTTCTGAGCCTTTAGAATAGTCTGCAACTGTTATCATTGGAGCATTTACACAGCAACCCTGAAAGAAAAAGAACATTTCAACAAGAATGTCTTAACGTAGTATGTTTCATGTGGCAGTAAAGTAAGTTTATATGGGGTACAAAATCCATATATCAAGACGCACGATTTTCCAAACAGATAATTAGAGCAACTACTGTAAGATGACATTGCACATCTATTGCAATTACCAGTTAGTTTCATTAAAAATGAATGGCTTCAGTTAATAATTACAGGAAACTTACCATGCATTCCATTTCTCCAACAGAAAACATGCCATCCTTTGTTACTTCTGCAATAAAAGAGTGTTAGAGACTAACATATAACGTGGGTGTATAAACTTCAAAATTAAAGCATTGAAGATATCTAGCTTCCTGAGAACCAAGATAACTGTATAAGTGGATAACCATGGACCGAAAAGGGCGCATCTCACAAACACTCTTACCATTGCGCTTCACTCCAAGGTGTTTTAGTAGGACTTCCTCAATGTCACGTGAGCTGCGTATCATACAAGGTGTTGTCCCACACACCAATAAGTGATATTTACCAACCTGTGAAATCACCAAATTGTTGAGATTCTTGAGAGAATACCGGATGCATGAACAATCCATGCTTTGTTACATGACCTATATTATGCTTCGAGAATATTTGGCTATCCACCTGTTATATAGCCTATTATATTTTCAGAACACATTTTAACCCGTAGTTTAAACGGCCTGAAAATTTGGTGGCAGTTTAAATATTTGATTTGGCTAATTTTCTCCCATATGTAGCATTGCATTCTGTGGCCCCATTCTTATTTTCGGTGATGAGATCCAGATGCACGAATACAAGGATATCTTGTAAAAACAATTGCACACGTTCTACAAAGCAAAGACAATAAAATTGAAATGTGCTGCATAAGATAATTAAGACGCACCTTTGTGCGATTAAACATGGAATAAAATGTGGCGACTTCATATACGCGAATAGGAGCAACTTCTATTACCTTAGCTACCGAATCATAAAATAAGAGTATAGTCAAGGAAACATGCAAATATTAAACACAATTTCATAAGTGATGAAGCAGAGTTTAACATGAAAGGTAATCATATGAAGACTGGAAATTACATGCCTTTTAACAAAATTACAAGCATGAGATGTGAAGCCAACCATGGATAGGGTACTACAATCACAATAATTACTCATAAAACCAGTAACCCTATCCGGGTATTTAGCTACTTGATGCATAAGGAGAAAATAGGCACAGAAAGATAAGACACCAAGTCAATTGCATTCGAAAGACAAAGAATGGGAGCACATGAAAATCAAGAAAATAAAAGCCGTAAGGATGCTAAGATGCTTGCGTTCTTCATTGGGGAATATCCTTCAAGTACATCCAACAAACAAGGAGGTTGGTTAGCCAGTGCTTTTTCATATATAATGCAAGGAAACATGGTCAAGAGTTACATGATATCTGGTCGTTCTCATAAATCATATAAAACCTGACTGCAGTAACTGATAAATGAGAATGCGAAGTAGCTTAGCTAGCTTATCTGACATGTCTAGGTAACAATCTTATAGTAAGTAATTTCCCTCCATGATGTACAAAACAAACTTTACCATCTGAAAGTGCATATGAAAAATATTAAATACTAATCTGAAGCATAATTGTTGAGCAAACATACTGCATTCATTGCTGCGACAGGCAGCCACCCTCCATGCTGTTGTTGGGCAAGATCTAATAGAGGAATTACAGCAGACTGCTTGTAGTTGGAAGGGTAATGGGACAATATCTCCTTCACCTGTAATTAGCAGATGAATGTATTAGCCGTGTTATTGCTTAACAATATAAACTAAGACAGTTTGAATATCTTCATAGACAAGTGGTGTTATCAAAAGAACAAGTATTTCACAATATCACATCCAATGAAATTTCTTATGCATATGAACTAACTCAATTATTGATTTACTGGGTAAGATAATTCAGATATGTACAATTACTTCCCAACTGTCAAAACGTTTAGAGCACCACTGTGTCATCAGTCATCTTATAAGTTATGTTGTTTTCATAAGCACAAGGAAAACTAGCGGAGTACTCCAACTAACTCTCTAGTCGATGCTAACACTGTGATGCACGACTAAATTGCAGACTGATACATATCATATAAACGTATATTACCATGCTAAGAGCAACAGCCCCATCACTATGACAACCTTCATCACATTGCAATCAGATGTAAGATTTTATCACATGATTCTTCCATTAGTCCAGTGTTTGGTGGGGAAAAAAATGTAAGAAGACAATTGAGAATTAATGTTGTATTATTCTCTCTAACAGACTTAGAAAAAGAAATAATTACAATTCTCTCAATATAATTTTTCTCTAACAAACATAGAAAAATAAATTACAAATCTTCTCGATCGGATTCCCGATTTACAAAAGACAAAAAGATTGACGGAGATCCTTCCCTTTGTTTAACCTGGGTTCTTCTCGGTGTCGATGGGAGTTCAGATCCTTGTATCCCGTTGACGATCCGAACGTTTCACTTCACTGGAACATGGTTTCTTCCTCTTGATTGATGTTGAGGAGGACTTGCGTGGAAAATTTGAAAATAACTCTTAACGAGTTTTAGAACTCAGAGCGAGTTTAAACTATGTAAAAGAGTTGATTAATTTAATCGAATCCGATAAGAAAGATCCTCTATTCAAGATCGCCTCCTCCCCCCAGCTCCGATCCTCCCTTTTTAGATCCAACGGTGAAACCCACTATTTATAGGGGTTTAAGGGGTGTAACCATCCCCTTAAATCTCTCATTAATGAGGGTTTAACCGCCCCCCATTAAGTGGAAAAACGATTTTGAAACCGTTTAGGTTCTGTTTGAACCAGTCCAACGCGAAATTTACGTTCTGGAGTGAACTCTGCGTCTTGATCCTGGGACGCAAAGTTGGGCTCTGCGTATTGGACTGAAAACGCAATAATAAGCTCTGCATTTAGATCTGTAACGCAACGATTAACCCTACGTATTGGGCTGAAAACGCAACAATGAGCTCTGCGTTTTGAATCTGAAACGCAGCCACAACGTTTGCGTTTTGAATCTAAAACGCAGCCACGACCTCTGCGTCTTGATTTGAAGAGACCGTCAATTTGTAATCTCTTTTACTAGAGCAATGCAAAGATCGTCATCTTGTAATCTTTGTCTAGACTCCTTGAAATATGAGTCGTCAGATTATAACTCCCGATGTTGATTGTGAAGGCTGTTGAATTAGACCTTTCATCGGTTGTTATGAAGGTTGTCAAATTATAACCTTCATCGATCTACATAACTTTTTTTTAAATTATAGCATTCTGAAAGCCGTCAAATTGTAACTTTTATTATCGGTGTTTAATGGGGATCAACTATCTACAGTAACTTTAGATAGCCTACAGAACCCCCTCCAAAGTTTTCGAAAGTTCGCGATTACCTGGGACGAATTTTCGGAATACTTTGGATCTCAACTCTGATCTTGGAGCTATTAATTACTTATCATAAAGAAGTTGTTCTCTGTACCTGCTTCGAAGGCATCTTGATTGAAGAGATTTGCCACGCAGGACCCGTGTGAGGATGACATTCGAAGAGAAACTATAGTGACGGTACAAGCTACTCATGAGCAAAAGCTCTCAAACGTCACGTCACGGCTCACATCCATTTAGCTGATGGGTCCGCAAACATTCATAGAATTTTTAGCAAACTCTCAGCCATCAACGGATTTGATATATCTTTACCGATTACCATTTGAGTCGGACTAACATGTGAATTGTCTAAATCTGTTCCACATGTAACGTTGTGCTAAAAGAATGAACTCTCTTAGACTTAGTCCTATGATACCGAATACATAGATTTTGTTAATTTTACGGGAATAGACTACCCGACAATGCGTGTTAGGCGTAGTCTTATCTTTAATTAGGGATAGAGATAAAGTCCTCCATGCATGAAAGACATGGATTTTTGGTGCTATGATGTTGAATACGTAGATTTTGTCATTATTACGAGAATATGCCACCCGACAGTATGTGTTAGATGCAGACTTATCTCTAATTAGGGATCAAGATAAAATCCACATGCGTGTAAGATATGGATTCTGATGTTATTAATAATAATCTGCTATGATATTGAATACATAAGCTTTTATCATTTTTACGGAGAAAGATTAACCGACGACGCGTGTTAGGCGTAGACTTATCTCTAATTAGGGATCGAGATAAAGTCCCCCATGCGTGAAAGACATGGATTCCGAGATTATTAATTTAATAATAATCATTAGTTACGATATTGAATACGTAGGCTTTGCCGTTGTTCCTTCCTATATTATGTCTTCACTTAAAACACTGAAAAAAAATAAAAGTGCCAGATGTGTAGTATTAATTTGGCATGAATTTTTACTTAGAGTAAAATTCAAAATTTTTTCATTATCACTAGGATAATTTCAGAAAATCTTTAATCCGTTGGAGATTTTATAATAAAAATATGCTATTCTTGTTGAAAAAGGATTAACAAGTTCATTAAGGGGTTTGACTGTTAGATGTGTGATGTTAACCTAACAGTATTTTATGGGCCTATCGCTCTATTGAAGAGAATCGATAAGTTAATTTGATCATCAGAGATGTGATGTTAACTTGACGGGTTTATGGACTTATCGCTCTATTAAAAAGAGTCGATAAGTTGATTGTAAGAGGTGTTTTGTTAACGTGACAAGATTGTGGACCTATCGTTTTATTGAAGAGAGTCGATAAGTTGATTTTCAGAAGGGTAATGTTAACGTGATAAGATTGTGAACTTATCGTTCTATTGAAGAGAGTCGATAAGTTGATTGTCAGAGGTGTAATGTTAGCATGACGTCATCAGAGGTGTAATATTAACGTGATGAAAATATTGGATGTTAGAGGTGTGATATTAACGTGACAAAATTTATTACGATCGGAATAACTTTATGGACTTATCATCCTATTAAAAAGGATTGATAAGTGGATTGTCAGAGGTGTAATGCTAACATGACGTCATCAGAGATGTAATATTAACGTGATGAAAGGATTGGTTGTCAGAGGTGTGATGTTAACTTGACATAATTTGTGACGAATGGAGCAACTTTATGGACTTATCATCCTATTGAAGAGGATTGATAAGTGAATTGTTAGAGATGTTTTGTTAACGTGACAAGATTAGGAGTGATGCAAGCTGAATTCATACTCTGTGGGGATGTAAATCGTCAGAAGTGTAATGTTAACTCAACGATGTTTGCAAACCTGTCATCCTATTGAAGAAATTGACAGGAAGATTCGTTACTCTTAATCTAGTGGATTCCAAGCAACCAACCCTCAGTCTTGATTAAGACTTAGCAGGGAAGGAATTTTACAGTTGACAGAGGTGTTTTGTTGAACATGACAACTTAGAAGATTTGTTACTCTTAAACCCAAGGGATTCCAAGTAACCAACCCCCAGTCTTGATTAAGACCTATCAGGGGAAGAAAAAAGGATAAACATGATATATCGTCTTGTGGGCCACTATCCATTAAGTTAAAATAGAGGCACATCACCTGGTAGGTCACTATCTGACGAGTTTGACTATCAGGGATAATTATTAACGTGACAATTTTGATGGACCCCTTATCCTATTGAAGAGGATTGATAGGGAAATTTAGAAAAAATGGACTATTTTAGGTAATAATTAACGTGATAGTTTTGGTGGACCCGTCATCCTATTAAAGAGGATTAGCTAAAGAATTTGGGAAAAATGGACTATCAGAGGTATATTGTTAACTTGATAGTTTGATGGATCCGCCACCTTATTGAAGAGGATTGACTTCAATCCTCGTAGTATCTTCCTTTTCTGATTGGAAAGATTGGACTTGGTCCTATTGTTCAGGTTGATCCTGCTTACTTTGTTCTTCAGTTTTGATCCTGGTAATAATTTTTTGAGCCTGTTCATCTTGAGAGATTAGTTATCTCCAGGAATGGTATTCTGTATCTCATATTTGTGCTAGAAGGTTGGTCTATAAGTTATGTCGACATGTCTCCACTAGGATAGATTGTCATACCTGACGAACATCAAAGAGCCATGCTTCGGAACCTCTTGACGAATGCTTTGACGGGCTCCCTTTTCTTCTTACTTAGTGACGAGAAGGGTATGGATGGATACTTCTGTATCGTCTTTAAAAAATTTTAATAGGAAGAATCTCTCTAGATTCGTCTATTTTTGGATACATCCCGCAGGCAGTTTTATGAACAATTCAAAAACAACCCCATTGAGGGTGCCAATGAACAAACGAGCTAATATAGCGTCGTTCGATATCACATTCCCAGTCTGTGATTTGAAATGATAGATATATTGATTCGGTGATTTCGTGTCGTCAAAAACTCATAGCAACAGGACTTCAAATTTTGAATGATAAGGGTTTGTATCCCATTCGGTAGGATAGGACCTAACAACTACTTCATCATGGAGCTCGTTTCTATTGGCGACTATATTAAGACGAGCTTCTAATTCGTCCATTTTTGCAGACTGGAGATTCTGCCCGTTCTCTCTTCCTTCATCAGAGGAAGATTCCAGGTTATGAGATTCTTGGTCAGAAGCAGCATCATTAACCATTTTTCCCTTCTCTTTACTTGCGTGAGGTCGGGATGAAGACGATCTTCTTTTCCTAGAAGATTCTTACATGGGTGGCGAATTTGTCTGCTGAGATTTGGCCCTGTCTGCGACGAATTAAGTCATCTGGATCCGGAGTTCATTGATGACCTCCTGTTGTGTTTTGATCATGGCTTACTACTCATCAAGTCTCTTCACGAGATCTTTAGGATATCCTGCCATATAAGCGGAACTCTCGTGTTCCACAAAAGAACTGGAGGACTGAGACTCTGCAATAGCTAAGTGTTCATCATCAGAAGTGGTTCCTCTAGCCAATCTCCGATAATCAACAGAGGGTATGACTCCCTTTCGAGCCCGAGTGTGTTGATAGATTTCTTCAAACTCACTCAGGATCTCTTTGAATCTAGGAGATCGATTCATTTTTGATTTATCAAAACTAGGAATTGATGAATTCCCTCTACAGACCATATTAAAAGTGATTCTAAGGTATTCATCATCTAAAGTCTTCTTCCAGTGAGAACGTCGTCGTTTATTGAATAACACGATGTTGGTCAATCAGTCAAACACCGCAGGCTTGGCTGCATGTGAGCAGCATTGACATCCCAAGAGGACCGTAGAAATCAGCTGTTTACATTGGTATGAACGAACAACTTTTGTATCGGTCATTCTCTCGATATGAACTCTCTCAAATCTGTTGCAGAACTTCGAGAAAAATTACTCACTGATCGGGAGATTTGAATCGGAACCCCTACCTATGATTAGACGGGGCTGGTTCCTGATAAACATGGATCTTATTAAGATGCATTGAATCTGTATTCTTATGTCTGCCCATTAATCTAGTCGCGCTACGAATAACCCAGTACGGGGGTCTCGCTATCGGGTCAGCGAGCCGGGGGTTCAGAGGGCGACGCGTCCCTGACTGGGAGGGTCTGTGAGGAGAAGTCGACCCCCTAATGGGGTTCTGGGTAGCACCCCGAAGGTCCACGATATACATCAGATTCTGTATTGGGTTTTATTACTCGGGCCCAATTCTGTTTTCCGAAGTCCATGCCAGTCACCATTAACACGACTTGACACATCGCGTAAGAAATACGAGGGTCGTGTTTGGATTGAAGAACACAGACTGAGGTCTACATTTTGCTGAAGAAACACACCCCTGATAGTTGCATCTGATGGATCCATGCAGTTCAGGCTGATTAACGCGGTCTGGAGATCTGCGTTTTGGTTCTGGAACACACTCCTAAGAGTTACATTTTATTTGGGAAACACGTCCTTGAGGACTGTGTTTTGGTGTTGGAACGCATCCCTGAGAACTATGTTTTGATTTTGGAACGCTTCCTTGAGAGTTACGTTTTAGTTGGATCACACGGGGCTTGTATTTGAGCACATCAACGTGAGGTTTGCATTTTGAAGCAGAAACACAGAGCTCTTGTTGAGGCTCACAAACACATAGCTGGCGTTGATTTGAGGATCGGCTCTCTCGGAATTGTATTCGTCGTCGGGATCTCCTCCTTCGTCAAGCGACATTCTTCTTAGCCTGTTTTAAGGCCTTTGTAGCGAGGTCATCTGCGTTAATAGAGCTTGTCGCCGTAATGAGCCTTTTACGACTTGATACTCGTTACTTTGGTGCAGGTGTAAGATTTTGATTAGCGAGTCTAGCAAAAGCTGAGCCTATTCCTTCAGAGGAGGGGTTGTTCGAGTAGTCTTGACCAAATGGGAGAGCCTCTTTTGATGATTCAGCAATGGATGTAGCTTTGGTCTTGTTGGTGACTATGCGGACCTTGCGCATAGCCTTAGGGTAAAGGATCTGGAGGAAAGAGCTTCCTCGTACTTGGCTTGATCAAACTCCACAACAAGAGTTTTGACCGTGGTTCTAGCGAGGTTAACGTCGGATTGTGTCACCACTTCTTCGTCAGTGAAGCTAGTCCCCAGCAGAATCGTCATCTTTTGTTTGGTGGGAAAAAAATATAAGAAGATAATTAAGAATTAATATTGTATTATTCTCTCTTACAAACTTAGAAAAAAATAATTACAATTCTTTCAATATAATTTTTCTCTAGCAAACTTAGAAAAAGAAATTACAAATCTTCTCGATCAGATTCCTGATATACAAGAGAGAAAGATCGACATAGATCTTTCCCTTTGTTTAACCTGGGTTCTTCTTGGTGTCAATAGGAGTACAGAACCTATTATCTCGTTGACGATCCGAACGTTTCACTTCACTGGAATACGGTTTCTTCCTCTTGATTGATGTTACGGAGGACTTGCGTGACAAGTTTGAAAATAACTCTTAACGAGTTTTAGAACTCAGTGCGAGTTTAAACTCTGTAAATGAGTTGATTAATTTAACCGAAAATCGGTTTCAAGCCAAGAATAAAATCCTTATTGCTGAAATTGAAAATGTTCACGGTTGAAGAATGATGAATGCCGAACTTCTTCTCCAAAATTTCGACCAGAAAGATCCTCTTTTTAATATCGCCTCCTATCCCCCAGCTCTGATCCTCCCTTTTTAGATTCAACGGTGAAACCCATTATTTATAGAGGTTTAAGAGGTGTAACCGCCCCCCTTAAATCTCTCCTTAATGAGGGTTTATGGGGTGTAACCGCCCTCATTAAGTGGAAAAACGATTTTAAAACCATTCAGGTTTTGTTTGAACCAGTCAAACGCGAAATTCACGTTCTGGAATAAACTCTGCATCTTGATCCTGGGACGCAAAGTTGAGTTCTGCGTATTGGGCTGAAAACGTAGTAATGAGCTCTGTATTTGGATCTGAAACGCAGCGATTAACCCTGCGTTTTAGGCTGAAAACGCAGTAATGAGCTCTGCATTTGGATCTGGAAAGAAGCGACAAACCCTGCGTTTTGGGCTAAAAACGCAGCAATAAGCTCTGCATTTTGAATTTGAAACACAGTTACGACCTCTGCGTCTTGATTTGAAGAGACCATCAATTTGTAGTCTTTTTTGCTAGAGCGTTACAAAGATCGTCATCTTATAATCTTCGTCTTGACTCCTTAAAAAATATAAGAGTCGTCAGATTGTAACTCCCAATGTTGATTATAAAGGCTGTTGAATTAGAGCTTTCATCGGTTATTGTGAAGGTTGTCAGATTATAACATTCATCGATCTACGTGAAAGTTTTCAAATTATAATATTCTGGAAGCCGTCAAATTGTAACTTCCATCATTGGTGTTTAATGGGGATCAGCTATCTGCAGTAATTTTTAGACAACCTACATCCACTATAGTGTGAAAGCTAATATTTTAAGACTGTTTAGCATATTACTATATTCGACAGCATGACATACGCATCTAGATATCTCCACAAAACAACCTACATATCTACGGTGCTATTGCTACTTCTTACATATTTAAGATGCTTATATTGTTCTCTAGCTGCCAATGCTGATTATTAATGTGAAATTTTCAGATCAAGATAAAAATCTTTAGTAGTGGGACTTCATGCAATAACTAATTTGAAACATATAGCTTTGTTTTCATTCTTAGAAAGGTGGATGAAATAATCCAACTTCCCCTTTCAGGACTCAACCTGATCTTACCATCCTTCATTAGTATGATGTATGGTGCAACTTATGGCTGGTATTTCTTAGTCTTAGTGTAGATCTTAAGCATTAGTTCAAATTGGACACATTCTTAAACATTTTCATTCAAATTTGACAAATATTTCTTTTCTGTAGAAATTATCCATCTTCAAATAATTTTCTAACTCATTTAGGCTATTCCATAATAAAATTGATTTTTAAGCCTAAGCCACTTCAAATAACGGAAATATCAGATGAAGTTGCAAGTTCATCTGATCAGGATCCTATAAGGTCGTCATCAAATATCTAAGGAAGTCCACAAAATAATTAAAAATTCCTCTAGAATTTTGATGTGCCTTGTCTGAACGACCACTTTAGGGACCCACATGAAACTGTGAGACCTGAGACCATGAGTAATCCTAAGAAAGTCTGCAACATATAGTAAGAGCTAAAAACATTGATCAATTTAAATTTCATTTTGACCAATGACCATCTATATAGTCTCTGCATTTTCCTTTAATACTTCAAACTTTACTGTGAAAGAACATTAAACCACACCAACTTAAAGGATGGGTTAAGTTCATACTTCAGAGTATATTTTCATCTATATTATTACTCATGAACTATGAATAGTGGGTGGTTAACATGAAATCCATTAGATGCTTTAGCTTCTTTTATATAGAGAGTGTAAGTTGGAGGACTTGTATTTGACAAATAGCTCATTGATAGGTTCCTCTTGAAGAGTGGTTATACTCGGTGTTTTAAATGTCGGCCGACATGTCGGATTTAGGGGCTAACCGACACGATATGGAACTTTGCAATGCGTATTGCGTTTTCAGGGTTCATGTCGGATATATCGGGGGATATGTCGGATATGTCGGGTGGTATGTCGGTCGATTTTTTAATCTGAAAAAAATTAGCTGATTTTTAAAAATTTTTTGGTTATGTTTGTCTAATCAGGTTTGAGTTTAAATTCTTGATTGTCTTAATTACTTTCAAAGACAAAAACCGATAAGTTAAGGGAAATAGAAAAAAGATCAAAGTAATATCCGTCTCTCATCTTCTCTCTCCTTCGACATCTCATCGATCTCTTCTCCGAGCTCTTCCTTCGACATCAATATCGAGCGATCTTCTCTCTTCTTAACCACTAATATCGGATTTCTCACCTCTTTCCTTCAACATCAACCATAAGCATCATAAGTTATTTACTCTTTTATATGTTTAGACAATAAATTTTTTTAAGTCTATTTAGATTTTATTTATGATATTTATATTACACATATGCACACCATCCGATATGACAACCTGATATTTTTTTCATGTCCTCCGACATATCCCCGATTTTCGCTATCCGACATGAATTTTAGCCATCCGACATGAACCGACATCCGACATTTAAAACCTTGGTTATACACATTTCGTGTGTCAGGGGACACACACATCGGAACTCATACCAATGAATCTAATTACGTGATTATAGACTTGAATAAAATTGATGTGAGATGGAGATCCCCCTTATGTTATTTTCTTCTTTACTATCCTCATAAAAGCACTTCAGGGATACTATGATTTATGGTCGAGTTTTATTGCTACCAAGGACATTAATAGATCTTGTTGAATAAGGAATCTCCAAAATATATGAGTTTCAACTAAACAAAGTCTTGCTACTAGCGGAGTACAGAGAAAAGCAAACGGAGAAGTTCAATCCTGAATAAAGCTCAGGAATTGAAATCCTTATATTCTAGCAATCCTGATCCAAATTGCAGTTCCTAAAGCAAATATATCATCATTAGTCTCCGCAAATAAGAATCACATGATCCATTGCTAATAAGCCCTTGCATTCAGTTACCCAATTTAGTACTTCTTAATCCTGATCAATTCAAATAGCGGCATGTCATAGGTCTCAGCCAAAAATCCTAATCGAGCCTCACAGAGATACTGAATTCGGGTTTATATGGGTTCTGGTTATTTGATTCATCTAATAACATATCTCCGACTCGACTTAAATGCATAGAAAATACCTCATGCTAAAACTAGCTAACTCTAAAGACCTAGTCAAATAAGGAAGCTTTGCATCTTCTGCTTAAAACATGAAGATGATGTTTTTGTGACTTTCGAGTAATGGACGACTTTGTTAGAGAAAAAAATAGGAAAACAAATTACGAAATCTTAGAACTGATAACAATATTGAGTTGTGTATATGAGAATTTAATGGGTCTTCAAAGAATGAAGGGATCATCAGACAGAGAAAGTACCTGGAACAGCACAACAGAATGGGGTTGCGCAGCAAACATCAAACGGAAAACAAAAACTCCGGCCTTGATGAACCTAGAAATGTTTAATTTTGACCCTAATTTATGCAACCTCAGAGCCAATTTCAAGTTATTTTTGGAATAAGTTCACGGAAACAGCTGCCATCGTAGTAACTATTCTCCAACGAATGTCTGAGGAGACCCCGATTGAAAATAGCCTCCATCGCTCTGATTTTGATACTTCTACCAAAAATTATGGACAAATTCCATTCTCAAAGAGCTCAAAAATTGGGTAACAATTTGTTTGTGGCAAACTTATCCGTTTTAATGAGAAGTTATCCATTTTAATGAGAAGTTATCCATTTTAATGAGAAGTATTATTATCAACTTAATTTCCAAACACTCAACAAATCATCAGCGGCAATGCAGTCATCATCCACTCATAAAATAAAATAAAATAATAATAATAATAATAATAATAATAATGTGAGATTTTGATTAATTTACCCGCTCCTTATTGGCCTCGCTGAATTCCCATGGCATCTCAGGGTTATTATCCTTCGAATCAATATGCTGCAAAAACACCCAAAAATTAATTTTTTTTACAAAACCTCACCAACTCAATCAATTCAAAGGTTTGAGAGTTACTTACATAGTTGAGAGCGGTGGAGAAGGATCTCGAACCTGAAGAGATCGGGACCTGAAACAAAATCAAGAGAACTTAAAGATTCGTAATTTGTTTAGATTTGAGGGGGTTTTGTGTAAAACAGTAGAATGTCAGGGCACCAGAAGAGAAGGACGGAGGATCTCAGAGAGGCGCTTGGACGCCATGCGAGCCACCGGAGCGAGCATCGTGATGATGATCGAGGGCGGGGTAAGTTAAGCTCCGGGGAACGGAGTGTCGTCACCGCCCGTGGAGTCGAACAAATTTTCGATTTAGACCCATTTTAATTTTTTATTAAAAAATTCGACCCAGTCCAGTTTTTATTATCAAAACCGACCCATTTCGTGCCACGTCAGCACGAAATGGGTCGGTTTTTTTTTAATGACGCCGCTAAATAGTCGGGGTGGGCAACCCCGACTATTTAGCTAAGGGCACGCTAAATTAGTCGGGGTTTCCAACCCCGACTAATTTAGGCCCCTGGCTAATTGATCGGGGTTGGCAACCCCGACCATTTGGCAGAGGTCCACTTCGCTACGACGAAATGGTCGGGGTTGGGAAACCCGACCATTTGGCAGAGACTCTGTCCCAACCGCGGCGCGCTGAAAAAAACCAAGTGACAATAGTCGGGGTTCACAACCCCGACTATTTGTTCACTGGGCCCCCGACCTATATAAAGGTCGCGACTCACTGAAGCCCTCATTTCCTCCGTTCCAGCCGCGTCTCTCTCCCCCATTTTCGTCGATCTCCTCCTTCCAAACTCCACGGATCCAGCTTTCTCTCCTCTTTTTTTGTGCGAAATTCTTGGGGTGAAAGATCTAACAGGTACTCTCTCCTTTCTCTCCTCTTTTGACACCTACAAATCTAGGGTTTTCTCTCCAAAACGAAATTATAGTGTTTGAACTCTATTTGTAGTTGTTTATTTAGAAATTTTATTCTTGTTGTAGTTGAAATTAAATATTTGGGGCATAGAATACTCAATTTTAGGGTTTAGAATTTGGGGGTCAATTTTAGGGTTTAGGATCTAGGGGTTTACGGTTGTAATTGTGTTTTAGGGTTGCAATTAGATTTTAGGGTATTAATTGATAATATTTTTTAAATTTTTTGCATTTAAATGATATAATTTTGATTTGTATAGGTTGAACAGTATGATTTTTATTGCTTGCTCTTACGGTGGAACGATTAAGTATGGAATGAATAATATGCCAATGTACGTCGGAGGGGTGACAATTCCGTTAATGATATCGGAATCATACAGTTACCTTGACTTGGTTAATGAAATTCATGGAGTTACGACAATTGACCCACGAGATTGCAGGCTAAAAATAATATGCAATTGGCCGATAACTTATGATAGAACGTCCGCCGTTGAGATCTCAAACGATCATTCCATGAGTATTTTGTTTAATTTGAGCAAGTCACAACCAACGGTAGAATTGTTTATTGAAACGGTGCCACATAGTACGGGCCGAATATTCAACCCTCCAGGAGAATTTTCACGCATGTTAGATTTGGAAGTTGAGTCTGAAGGCTTTCTTTCTTCTTCGAGTGAAATAAAGCGGACTCAATTTCAATATAAGGGTGGTGCACCTCCATATGAAGAGGGTGAAAGAAGCGACGCCTCTGATGGTGAAGATGAAGATAGTGCACCACTTGACAGCATGCAATTTGTGGGTGAAGATGATGAAGAGAATCCGAATTGGCCAGATGAAGCTTATGTTAATAATGAATATGTGGAGTACGAAGAACCACCCCCCGATGAGTTTGAGGATGATGAGTGGGTTCGTTCTTCCACAGCACATGATATCCGCATTGGTGAAAGTTCATCCAATAGAGGAGATGATGAGGAGGTTCCTTTCAGAGTTGGTGAATTATTTGAGACTAAAGACCAATTGGTAGATGCTATTCGTGATTACTCAATCAAAAAGTTGGTCAAATTCAAGCAAATTAAAAGCAATCGTACAAGTTATGAGGCAATCTGTTTTATGAATACACAAAGGCAAGGTCGGGCAGAGGGGAATGAATCTGATTACGCATGTCCTTGGAAGTTATATGCATTTGCCGGAAAGAAACATAATGGGTATTTTAGGATCACAAAATACTGCGGTGTTCATACATGTAACAATCCAATGTTCGAGAGAGACCACAGTGGTGCCTCCGCCTCTTACATAGCTCGGTTGATTATGCCAAGATTAAAGAAGAAGCTTGAACTAAGGCCCGATGACATAATTGAGAGAGTCTCACATGATAAGTGGATTGAAATATCGTATATCAAAGCGTGGAATGCAAGGAGAATTGCGATGACAAAAATATTTGGTGATTGGGAAAGGTCTTACGCGACTCTGCCTTAATATCTTGATGCGATCAAAAGAAGCAATCCTGGATCTGAATACAAACTCATAACCAAAGAGGTCAATCCGGGAGTTCATAAATTCACCTCTGTATTTTGGGTATTTGGTCCTTCGATCGAGGGATTTAAATTTTGTCGGCCGATCCTTAGCATTGATGGGACACACTTATACGGTAAATATAAGGGTGTATTGCTTGTCGCTACAGGAGTAGATGCAGATGGGGGCTTATTTCCTTTGGCCTTCGCAGTTGTAGAGGTCGAGAATAGTGAAAATTGGGAGTGGTTTTTTTCTTGCATCCAATTATATATTTTTAATAAGTTGCCTCCTAGAAAAATTACTTTTATATCCGATAGGATGAAAGGTATTCCAAGAGCATTGTACAGGAGATTTGGCTCTGATCACAATCACCGCTATTGCTTACGACACATTAGAGCTAATTTTAAAAAGAGCTTTGGTCAAGTACATCTACAAAACCTTCTTTGGCAAGCGGGTGTTACACCCGAAACATGTGTGTATGATCGGATACGGGATCAAATCAAGGCATCATCTCCAGCTGCACATGATTGGATTGAGAGTAGTTTGGGAAGCGATTACGTTGACCGGTGGGCTCTAAGTAAAGATGGAGGGAATCGCTATTGCATGATGACAACTAATTGTTCTGAAAGCTTTAATGGTGTACTTAAAGGGGCTCGAGCAATGCCCATACAGGCTTTGGTTGCGAGGACATTTTATAGACTAAATAAATATTTTGTCAAGCGGCGAGAGGATGGAGCAAAGTGGGGGACGTTGTTGACCCCAAAAAATGAAGAGATTATAGGAGCTCGTGTCAAGCAGGCCAGATTGACTAAGATTGTGAGATTTGCTATAGATGAATGGGAGGTTACAGACAATCACGGTCATAATTACACCGTTAATCTACGAGGAACACAATGCGCATGCACCTGTAACATTCCAGAATTGCAAAAATTGCCATGTGCACATGTTATAGCGGTTACGACCAAGCAATTTGGGGGTGCAAATACATCGTATTACACATACGCTTCTGAGTGGTACCAATCAAGCCACTATAGAGATTCGTACAATCAGTTTTTTCATCCCATTGTAGATAGTCATTACTGGCCACCCTATAACGGACCGCATGTGTTACCTCCTGAATTTAAGCGGCAAGCCGGACGCCCGAGGTCAACACGCATAAAGTCTACGATGGATGGAGGTCGGGAAGGAGTTCCAAAAACAAATAGATGTGGATATTGTAGACAACCGGGCCACAGGAGATCTCACTGTCCCACCAATCCAAATAAATAGCAATTAATGGGTATAATTATTCTATTCTTTGTTATTTAATCAACTTCGTTTATACTTCATTATATTCTACTCCATTATATCATCATATGTGCTTCATTTATATCATTATATGTGCAGCTATGGAGGCGGGGCCATTGACGTATGAGGTCCTTTATGACCAACCTAGGCATCGATCCGCGAAGATTGACACTGGGGAGGTAATTATATCATCATATGTGCTTCATTTATATCATTATATGTGCTTCATTCAAGGATTATTCTAAGTTATTGGCTGTTACTGAACATTTACACTGTTTATTATATGCAGGCCCCGAGCATTACTATCGTTGATCACACTCGTGCACACTCGAGCTGGGAGTTGACCGACCCACATGTTCAATATTATGTTCGTCAAGCATGCTTCTTTGAGTGCTCACAAATTAAATGGGTGAGACTTGATTGGGCTCTCTTGACAGCACTGGTTGAACGATGGAGGCCCGAGACAAACACATTCCACCTGCGCCAAGGAGAGTCGACAATTACATTGCAGGATGTAGGGGTTTTGCTTGGACTCCGGGTGGATGGAGATGCTGTCACAGGTAGCGACGACTTCAACTGGACAAACAAGTGTGAAACATTGTTGGGTCAAGTTCCTCACATGAGGGGTGGAAGGATCAAACTTGAATGGTTGAGAAACAATTTTACGAATGTTCCGATCGATGCCACCGAGGAGATCGTCAAGATGTATGCCCGTGCATACATACTTCACATGATCGGTACTATTCTATTCCCGGATTCCACGAAGGATTCGGTGCACGTGAGGTGGTTGCCACTCCTGGAGGATCTTGTGGATTGTGGGGGATTGTCATGGGGGAGTGCCGTGTTAGCGTATCTGTATAGGGAGATGACCAAAGTGGCTCTTGTTCAAAACAAAGAATTCAAGGGTTGTCTCACTCTGCTACAGATATGGTCTTGGGAGAGATTGCATTTGGGTTGCCCAGATTTGAGAGAGGCACGTGCTCTCGATGGCAATATTCCGTTAGGCTGCAGGTATTACTAACTCAATGTAAATTTATACATTTGTTTTAATTTATACTAACTCATTGTATATAAATTAGATGGAATGTATCTAGATCATGGCATACCTCACCAAAGGGCCATGAAAACTTCTATAGGAACGAGCTCGATCAAATGGAGGACGAACAGGTATTAAATCATAATATCAAAAAATTTTCAATCATTACATCATTTATTACTGAAATCTGCTTTACTTTATCTTTTTATAGGTCAAGTGGATGCCATATGAACAAGTTTTACAGTCATTACCAGATATATGCATAGAAGAGCCGGATGTGTGGCGTGCTCGCGTCCCGATCATATGTTTTGAGATTGTCGAGATGCACGTGCCCGACCGTGTGCTACGCCAATTTGGGCTACGACAACATATCCCGGTCCCTGTGGAGGTAATAGAGAGAAATCCCAGAAAAGGTGCACATCGTCAAAATTGGCCACATATTCACAGTGCTTACATCGGGAGGTGGGATAACAGGGAAGAACATTTAGTGATGGAGAGGGTTGACGCACCTGACCTAGGTGTGTATTTGCGATGGTATTGGGGGATTACTCGCCGGTGGATATTTCAGGAGAACAAAGCTCCTAAGGAATACATACCAAGAGGCCCAGTTGAGAGAGAGTTGGTAAGTGTATAAGCAAAATATACAGTTACCTTGTGAGTTTTATTTTATTATCATCCAAATCATAATAGTTTTCTTGGGTTTTTATCGTATAGGTACAAGAGCTCGAAGAACTTTCTACTA
>BQKN01043423.1:0-11919 GCA_022839385.1 Asparagus kiusianus
CTATATATATATATATATATATATATATATATATATATATATATAGGGAAAAGTGATTCTAAGGTGACACCTTAGATTCCCATCTAAGGACGCGGCCTAAAATCACATCATTCACTCATTATTTTTTTCGATCCGCTCCGCTGAACTTGATCTACACGTTCTTAAACCTAATTAGACCAATTTTTGGGTCAACTCATCGTGTTTTGACCCTTCATCCACTCGCCACAATTTTAACGGTTTCGAATGAATAGAACTTTTTGCACGGCTCAACGAAGGGTCAAAACACGACGGGATCACCCCAAAATTAGTGTGTTTGGGTTTAAGAACGTGTAGATCAAGTTCAACGGAACGGATTGGAAAAAACAATTAGGAAATGATGTGATTTTAGGCCGCGTCCTTAGGTGGGAATCTAAGGTGTCACCTTAGAATCACTTTTCCCATATATATATATATATATATTACACAATTATAAAAATCCATCAAGAAGAATATTAAATTCAAAAAAGTTATAATTACATGGGATATATCCACAATTAATACATTATGATATAGTGGGTAGATGCGCATCACCTGACCTAAAAAGTACATGAAGTTGACTTACACTCATTGTCGACAAAGTTCTCTCTTCATTAATGTTGGGCGCAGAGTCACGCCCTCACGCCACGAAAGCGATATAACCTGAGAGAAAAATCTGGATTTTACTTTCACAAAAGCTCCAGCCAGCCTCTATATTCCCGTTTCACAAAGGAAACAAGAATAGAAAGTGAAATATCTCAACAAAGTAAGATATACACTCTTCCTCTCATCAGTTCTAGGACTGACTTGTCGAGGGAACCTACAAGCAATAGCAAACACAGTAAAAATAGTTAAGACACGAGATTTACGTGGTTCGACAAACTTGCCTACGTCCACGGGAGGGGGAGGGGAGATTCCACTATGAGAAGAACATCGACGACTTGCACAATCCACAAGCTTGTCTAAAAAAGATTTAATTTTTTTTACCCAAAAGAAATTGATTTCTCTTTTGTAAAATCTCTCTTTTTTCTCTCCTCAGAATTTCTCTGTTTTCCTCTCAAAACAGCCGCTAGAAGTCTCTACGTTTTCCCTAATTTCCATTGCGATTTTACCCCTACCGAAACTATAGGAATCATGTGGTATATATATTCAAATAGAAAACTCGAATGGGCCTACTCCCGCACGTGAGCCTGTTCCCTGCTCGCGTGAATGTATTGGGTGGGCCCTGGGCCTGTTACATATGTCCATATTTACAATTCTCCACCTTGTACATCATTTGATAAACCTTAAATTTTGGATGAACACCATAAGAACACCACAAATATCACCAGAGAAATCTAAAACACCAAACCAGGCCAAATTAGGCCTAGTGAGTTACGCCACTTTACTGTAGCTGCCTACGTACCCACCACCGAGATCAAGCTAACTGTAGTTTAGGATTTGTTCTATATATAGTCTCTACCTCACCCCATCACCGCCCTGAAGGGCCATACCTTCTTGGGCAGATCAACATGGGCTGATATGAAGTAAGTCCATGCAATGCTTAAACTTGCTATCTATGACCACCTTGGTTAACACGTCCACAGGATTCTCATTCGTATGCACCTTCATGAGAAAAATATTACCTTCCTCTATGACATCTCACACGAAATGATACTTGACATCGATATGCTTGGTATGATCATGATAAATTTGATTCTTCACCAAGTGAATCGCATTCTGACTGTCGCACCACAAGCCCACGTTCTCCTGCTCAATCCCCAAATCATCTAGAAGATCCCATAACCACAATGCTTCCTTCACTCCCTCTGCCATGGCCATGTACGCATCCTCTGTAGTAGAGAATGTCACTGTAGCCTGTAACATCGATCACTAGCTAACTAGAGCCCCATGTATCTTGAATACATAATCAGTAGTACATTGCCGTCTATCTAGATCACCCACATAGTTTGAGTCCACAAACCTGTCAATCTGACATGTCTTCCGCCAAAACACAGACCCGTATCAACAATACCCTTCAAGCACCTCAGGACCCACTTTACTGCTTCCTAATGCTTCTTTCCCAGATTCGCCATGAATCTACTGAGGACACTAGCCGCCTGTGAAATATCTTGACGTGTACACACCATTGCATACATCAATTGCCAACTAACTAGTATAAAGTACATGCTCCATGTGCGTCTTCTCTTCCGCTACAATGGGAGATTGTTTACCTAAAAGCCTAAAATGTGGAGCCAAAGAAATCACCACCGACTTAGCACTTTGCATCCCGAACCTCACGATCACCCACTCTATGTAGCCTTCTGACTCAAGAACAATCATCGATTCGCCCGCTCTCTTCTAATCTCTATACCTAGTATTTTCCTTGTAGTGCCCATGTCCTTCATCTCGAACTCTTTACCAAGTTGAGATTTCACCCTATCTATCTTCACCCTGCTCTTAGAAGCAATAAGCATGTCGTCCACATACAAAAGAAGATAGATATAATCACCTCCACTAAGCTTCCGAATGTAAACATAATAATCGTAATCACTTTGAGAAAATTCATGCTTCTGCATGAAGGAGTCAAATCACTTGTACCACTATCGAGGAGATTGCTTTAGTCCATAGAGTGACTTCCTCAAACGATATATATGATTCTCCTTGTCCTCAACCTTCTAGCCCTTAGGTTGATGCATATAGATCTCTTCATCCAAGTCTTCATGCAAGAAGGTCGTTTTAACATCGAGTTATTCCAGCTCAAGATCACTATGAGCAATAATACTCAATAGCACTCGAATAGAAGTGTGTTTCACCATAGGAGAAAATATCTCATTGTAATCCACACCCTCTCTTTGTGCAAACCCCTTAGCCACTAGCCTAGCCTTGTACCTTATACCATCGAGCTCTGAAAGATCTTTCTTTCTTTTATGCACCCACTTACAACTAATAGTTTTTCTTCCTACAGGCAATGGGACCACTTCCCGTGTTTGATTCTTCCAAAGAGATTCCATCTCCTCCTCTATTGCATCTAACCAACTCTCACTATTCTTGTCCGAGTAGCTTCCTTGAAGGAGACCGACTCATCTTCCTCAACCGAGAGTGTGTACTCCACCAAATTAACCAACCTATAGTGTCTCAGGGGTTGATCAGCCCCCAACTTTAGTACATACTTGTATGCTAGCTTTGGCCTAGTGGAAGTCAAACTATCATTGAGCTGTTGTTGTAGTGCTTGTGTATTTTTCTGCTGAACCTCCTTCTGCTCAAGCTTATCATCTACCTAATTTCCTACTTGAACATAACTAGAACCTGGTTGGTTTTTAGGTTCCATCTCAATAATCAGGGACTTTGAAGTCCCAACAATCATAATACCATCATCCTTGGGTGCCTTAGCAATCATGGATTTCTAATCAAAGGTAACATCCTTGTTGATCACGAACTTCGAATCTTCTGTACACTAAAGACGATAGCCTTTTACACCCTTTGTATATCCTAAGAATATAGCCTTCTTGGCTCTCGCGTTAAGATTTTCCTTGTTGACGTGATAATAAGCGGTACACCCAAAAATTTAGAGCCTCTCATAATCTGCATGCTCCCCTGATCACACCCTATAGGGTGTATCACCATCCAATGTAGAATGTAAAGAACGGTTCATAATATAACAAGCTATAGCCACCACTTCTACCCACCATTCCTTGCCCAATCCAACATAAGATCACATACTCATTGCTTTCTCCCACAATGTTTGGTTTAGCCTCTTCGCGACTCCTTTTTGTTGTGGTGTAGGTCTAACTGCCCAGTGTCTGGTAATATCCTCCTCATCACAAAACTCCTTGAAAGCATCATTTGTATATTCTATACTGTTGTCAAATCTTAGTGTATTCAATTTCTTCACTGTCCTATTTTCAACCATCACCTTTCGCTTCTTAAATGTCTTGAATAACTTATTCTTATGCTTAAGAAAATAAATCCAAGCATACCTCGAATGATCATCTATGAACGAGACAAAATACCTGGAACCAACCTTGGAAGTTGTATGAGCTGGACCCCACACATTTGTGTATACATAGTCTAATATACCTCTGCTCTTGTGATTGCTTTTCAAGAATTTGACCCTGTGCGTCTTCCCATACACACAATCCTCGTAAAAATCCATATGAGGTTTCTTCAAATTCTTCAGCAGACCCTCCTTACAAAATAGAACTAGACCCTTCTATGACATGTTCCCAAGCCGCCTATATCACAACCGTGTGTGCTTACATGGGTCTTCACCATTTCCTTTAGTTCCAACCATTATATCTCCTGTCACCGTCGTACCCGAGAGAGTATATAGGTTACCGTGATGAACACCCTTCATCACTACTAGGGAGCCTCGAACAACATTCTTCACTGCGTTCTCTGTGGCAATCTTGTAGCCACCGAAATCCAATGCACCAACTTAGATAAGATTCTTCTGGAAGTCGGGAACGTGCCTTACATCTGTCAGGGTTTAGACCACTCTATCATGTATCTTGATCTTGATATTATCTAGCCCCGCCATTTTACAAGTATAGTTGTTCCCCAGCAATACGGTTCTACCATTAATGCTTCTGTAGATAGTAAACCACTTTCTATTTGGGCACATATGGTAAGAGCAACCAGAATAAAGAATACACTTCCCGGAGATATCATTGCTACTCGTGATGACATAACATTACTTCTCGCTCCCTTCCTCTAAAACATAGCTCGTTTCTTCCTTGCCTTCTCTTCTCTCAGTCTTATTGTTGTTCTTCTTCCCACATACTCTATTATTTGGACAGTCGACCTTGAAATGCCCAACGTCACCACATTTGAAATACACTCTACCCACAAGAGGTCTTGATTTAGATCTAGACTTTCCTCACTTGCCTTTTCCTCGCTCATTGCTCCTTCCTTTAATAAACAATCCATGCGCTTGTTCTTTGCTACTACCAGTTGTTCGCGGGAAAATTTGTGTTCTTCTTCATTGATTCCATTGTACACTTTCGTAATAGTTTATCGATTACAGAAATCCGGTCTTTTTATAAGATCCGGTTACAATGAAAAATCAAAATGAAATGAAAAAGATTACAACTTGTTTCCTTGTTTGTCGAACGAATCGCGAGCTCCTGTTATGCGGTCACTCGCTTTGTGTGGGTTCTTTGCCTGCGCCGGGGTTATTTGCCGTGGACCACCGCGTGATCTCGATCCGGGCAGATCTACGCAGTATAACGGGTATTATTCCACCAAGGGAGATAATAGCCGGAGGGATTGTTTCACCAAGGAAACAACCGCTCAATCTCGGGATCTAAGAACCAAGCTTAGATCCGGAGTATAGCAACGTAGATCTCCCGATCCGGTGCTCTCGAACTCCTGCCTTATTTGGCGTTGTCGATCGCTGAGCACCAGATCCGGATGAACAAGTCTTGAAGCCTCCAAAGATTGAATCTTTTCTAAGTTTTGAATCTCCAATCCAGCAGGGCCTCGCCTCCTCCAAAATCCAACCCCTTAACCAAATGAGCACAAGGCCTATTTATAGGCACTCAGAACTGTGCATTTGCACAGTTCTGGGCCTAGCCACCTGTGGGTGGCTCGGCTCTTGGCCGAGCCACCCACAGGTGGCTCGGCCTTGGCCGAGCCACCTCAGGGTGGCTCGGCCTTGGCCGAGCCACCCTGGGGTGGCTCGGCTAAGGCCGAGTCCCCCGGGGTTTGTTCCGTTTTGTCGTTTTCTGGTGTTCCCGGTTCTCTGTTGTTCGGATTTGATTCGGTTTGTGGTTGACTTGATCTGGAATCGATTTGTTGACTTGATTCCAAATATGGCAGTTAATCCACTTCTGAGTTCGAGTCCGGAATTGATCTTGATTCGATCGTTGTATCACCGAGTTCGCTCTTGTTTAGATGACTCGGTGATTCCCCGAAACGTTGGTTTGATTCCGCGTGCGAGTGGATGCGTTCTAATGCTTGGGTGCGATTTGTTGGCTTCGTCGCCTCGTTAACCTGCTCCGTTGCGTAAGGTTTGGCTTCGGCGTTGGCAAGCTAACGGTCTTGTTTGGATACGTCGCCCGATGGTCCGTTTGTCGAATTGACGTCGTCGAGCTGTGTTAAGGGACCCGTAGGCAATTTTATACGCCTACAGATACCCCCTCCAAAGTATTTCAGTCTCATTCTTTTATAGAAGAGTCTGGAATACTTTGGATGTGATTGTCCCAACCTTCAGTCGGCGTAGCGGGACTTTGGAATGGCTTCTGTCCTGGATTCCTTCGATTCCTTCAGGTCATTCAGTGCTTTGTAGAACGCCTGTGAGGATTCTGGTACTGCATTTATTGTCTGACCGTTGTTGGAATTTTGAACTTGAAACCGATTCTTGATTTCTTGACTTTTAGCTCGAGTTGGTTGCTTCAACATAGAACTGATCATCGATTGAAGGCGTCGTCCGGCGCTTGAGCTTCATTGCGACGCGTTGTCCGGCGTCCAAGCTTCATTGTGATGCGCTGTTCGACGTTTGACACAGTTTATACTCGTACGTCTGCTGGAGTATACACAGTTTAAGCTCTTAAGGTATTGGAGCGTGGCGAATACTCGAGTCACGAGACCAACCCATAGAATTGATGCGTCAATGAATCGAACTTATAGAATTTTTGGCAAATTCCCAGCCATCAACGGATTTGATAAGCCTTTACCGACTACCGTTTGCGTCGGGCTAGCATGCGGATTGTTTAAATCCGTTCCGCATATGACGTTGTGCTAAAAGAGTTAACCCTTTTAGTGCTACGATATTGAATACGTAGACTTCGCCTTTCTCCTGTGAAAAGACTAAACAGCAACGTGTATGAGACGTTAACTTAGGATTTTTGGCAAATCCTCAGCCTTCAACGGATTTGACGTGCTCTTACCGATTACCGTTTGAATCGGGCTTACATGCGGATTGTCTAAATCCGTTCCGCATGTGACGTTGTGCTAAAGGAATGAACTCCTTTAGACTTTGTGCTATGATGTTGAATACATAGACTTTACCACTTGTTACGGGAATAGGCTACCCGGCGACGCATGTGAGGCGCTGACTTTAGGGTTTTTGGCTAACCCCCAGCCTTAAACGGATTTGATTAGCCTTTACGGACTACCGTTTGAGTCGGGCTAGCATGTGTATTGTTTAAAATCCGTTCTGCATGTGACGTTGTGCTAAAAGAATGAACTCCCTTAGACTTCGTGCTACAACTTCGAATATGTAGACTTCGCCATTGTTGTGGGAATAGGCTACCCAGCAACGTGTATTAGACATTGGCTTATCCCTACTTAGGCTTCGGGATAAAGGTCCCCAGAATCGAACTCTGGTATCTTTTTCAATCGGAAAAAGACTAAACCGGCGACGCGTGTTAGGTGTCGACTTATCCTTTCTTAGGATTCAGGATGAAATTCCCCATGCGTGTAAGGCATGGATTTCGGTGTTATTAATAACAACCTGCCACAATGTTGAATATGTGGACGAGCGTTCTTTTCAACGGATAAGAACTAACCGGCGGTGCGTGTTAGGCGCGGACTTATCCTTGCTTAGGTTTCAGGATAAAATACCCCAGAATCGAACTCTGGTGTCTTTTTCAATCGGAAAAAGACTAAACCGGCAGCGCGTGTTAGGCGCAGACTTATCCCTGCTTAGGATTCGGGATAAACTTCCTATGATGAATCCTAAATTCTTGAAAAATGATTGGTGTGGGAAGGAGGAATTTTATATTCTATTCCCATTTGGAAAGGAGACTCGAGGTGGGATCTCCACCCCCAGAATCCGGAAAGGTGAAACTAAGAGTGGGATCTCCACTCCAAGAATCGAAGAGATTCGGATAACCCTAACTGTCGGAAGGTTTGATTACCGAACTAAAGATGAATTTCTCGTTTATCGAGAGTGAATCGTGGTTTTGGCCCTAACTGTAGGAAGGTTTGACCAAGCGGGAGTTTGAGATGACCCTAACTGTAGGAAGGTTTGATCACTCGATTTGTGGGCCTCTCGTTCATTGAAGGAATCGAGAGGGGATTTTGGTTTTGGTCCTAACTATAGGAAGGTTTGACCAAGTAGGGGGTTTGAGACGATCCTAACTGTAGGAAGGTTTGATCACTCAATTTGAAAGTGGACCTCTCGTTCATTGAAGGAATCGAGAGGGGATTTTGGTCGTGGTCCTAACTATAGGAAGGTTTGACCAAGTGGAAAAGGAGAGTAAGAGTACAAATTACCGTAAGATGTTGGTTCGTACAAATTACTCAAAGGGGGTTTCTGATGTTAAGTGATAAAGACTTAACAAAAAACGGGGTTCTGACAATTCGTCAATGATTTCAAGAGTGTTTAGTGTTTATCACTTTATTCATAATGATCGGGTTATCCCTAAGAATATTATATTTAACATTCTTCCGGGAACTTCCCGTTACCTGAATTATCCACCCCCAGCTTTCTTTACGAAACTGGGTTTATCATTGTATTGGCTTGTATGATCGGGCTATCCTTAAGAATATTACGTATAAAATTCTCCAGGAACTTCCCGTGGAAGAAAGGAAATAGTTTAGACTCTTATACCTATTGGAGTATCTGGGAGCAATTTAACCTCTTATACCGGTCGGAGGATCGAGAAGCAGTTTATACTCGTATACTCTTCGGAGTTTCAGGAAGCAGTTTATACTTTTATACCGGTCGGAGTTAGGGGATACAGTTTATACTCGTGCACCCACTGGAGTCTCGCCATTCTTGACTGGCTTACTCCAGCGTTATGACGCCGGCTTCAACCAAGGTCTGGATACTATTCTTTAGAGTAAAGCAGGCCTTGGTAGGATGAAGGATCCTCCTGTGGTATGCGCAGTACTTCGGATCCGCAGTGTTGTCAGCTTCCTCCTGATTCGTGATCGGTGGGAGCTTGATCTTGTTGTTTTTAAGGAGCGATTCGAAGATGGCTGGAACATCCTCATCTTTGAAGGAGTACTCTTTTTGAGGCCTCTGATCCGAAGTCTTCTGCTGTCTCCGGGACTGCTGTTGTGACGTTTGATTAGCATCAACAGCTGCTGCAGGTGTCTTGCCCTTACCACGGGAGGTGAAGTTCGAGTTCGGAGGATTCGTCGTCGATTGACCCCTCTCGGCCTTCTTCCTTCGGAGGAAGCGTTCGGCTTGTTCCCCTCGGACCTTCAAGTCTTTCCAAGTATTGGACGGTGCTGTCCCTATTGCTTCCAACACGTCCAATGCGAGGTTGTTGTGGCAAGTTTGGAGGATGAACTCCTCAGTGATTGGATCCCGGCAATTCAACGCTTTGTTCCGGAACCTCTTGACGAAGGTTTCGACCAATTCCCCGTCCTTTTGTTTCTCGTCGAGCAACGTTCCGATGGATATCTCGGTGTCGTCGTCGAAGAAGTTAGCGAGGAATTTTGTCTCCATGTCGTCCCAGCTATTCACGCTTCCTGGCTTGAGGCGGCGGTACCAATCGAAGGCGGCTCCGCGAAGAGTGCCAACGAATGATCGCACCATCAGAGGCTCATTGCCGGAGATAACACCCAGGTGCGATTTGAAGTAAATCAAATGCTGAGTGGGGGAACCTTTCCCATCGAACAGCGTGAAGTTGATTAGACTAAACTTCGCCGGATAGGGGATTGAATCCCACTCCCTTGGGTATGGACAAGGAATACCCGTTTTCTTCACCTCTTGAGCGGACATCAAGGTATTGATTTTGCTCTCGAGGCTTTTGATCTTCAAGTTTTCACTTGTATCTTCGTTGGCATCCTCATTACCACCCCCTGCGTTGATGGGAGGGTCATCGGCATTGCGAGTTTCATCCGTATCCGTATGCTCAACTTCTTGAACAACCTGATTACGGTGGCTTGGTTCGCCTTGCTGGTTCCTCAGTGCCTGGATTTGCTGCTCATGCATCTCCCTCATGGTCTGCATGGCCATCTGCATCTCGAGCCTGAAGGCCTCCTGTTGTTTGGCCATGGCTTCTTCAAGCATCTTGGCCACTTGTTCCGCGCTTATAATGAATGACTCACGGGGTTCTCCTTCGCTGGATACAGTGTTGTCAGATGCAACCGCAGAGCAGGCATCCGATACCTCATTATCTGAAGGTGAGCTTATCCGAACCCTGCCATACGTCCTTCGTGAGATGGCTCCGGACTGCAAACGGGTTAGACGCCGTGATGCATTCAGAATCGACTCGAGATCATCCCGTGCCAATGTCCCCTTGTTGGTCATATTAGCGGTGACCCTTGGAAATTCTCCATCTTCAACCACCGCTCTCCTTCGTCGGAAACGCCTGGGCCTTGGCTTTGGCGTTCCAGTGCTGAGCCTTTCGAACACTGAAACCCTCTCGGGGACTGCCTCGACACAGTTGCATCCTGACAGTACCGCCCGAATGAGCTTGGCACAGGGGCATTGAGTCTCTATCCTCTGGGGATTCCTTTTTCTGGATTTGTTCGTACCCCCAGCACGATAGTATAGCTCGTCATTTTGGAATTCGGAGCAACGTATCGCGTGTTGGCACGATTTCTCAGGTATAACGTTATCATCATCGGATGACAACGTTTCCTTCTGAGAGCGAATTACCTTATTTGGACTTTCGAGAGTCACTCGCCTCGAAACGTGCCTTGGTGGGCGTGAATTCTCAACGGACTCCCGAACTTCGATGCGCAAGGTAGTGCGCTTGGGTGCCGTGAACTCCTTGTCATGTTGAGGGTTGTGTCGACCCCCAGCATGTTGATTAGTTCGGAGCTGTCTCAGTGGGCCCAAACGTTCTTGGATTGGAGCTTTGCTTCGTTCATCGGGGATTGGACCGAGGCGTTCCAAAATTGACCTCCTTCTTCGGGATGGTTCCGCAGGATCTCCCGAAGCAATTGTGGAAGTCATCAGCGATTTGGATTGATTCGCCGGGAGTTGAATTTTCTAAGGCTGCAGTTGTTGCTCCTTAGTCTGAATCGCCGCTTCAGACTTAGGCCTCCATACTTTGCGAGTTGGTGGGGATTTCTTTGCCACCTCCTTCTACAGCCTTCTACGGGCTTCTTCAATTTGAGCCCGTGCCTGCGCTGATAGTGCGCGGCGCTTGCGAATGCGCTCCTCCAGCGTTGATCGGTTCTGTTTGACGCGGATCCATTCGTCCGTCGGCGGCTTGGAGGAGTTGCCATTCATCGGTTGTTGAGGCCGTTTGCCTCTTCTGTTTTTCGGCTCCGCCTTGTAGCGGACTCCGTCAACAGATTCCATGGCCTTTGCGAATTGTTTTGCAAGGCGTTGCCGTTGCCTTTGGCAGGCTCTCTTCGAGAGAGTCACTACGCCCCCTGCGGCAGAAGGGTTGGCCAGAGTAGATCCGACCTGGTTGGAGGTTGGGGAGATTTCACCCAATGCAGCTTCGGCATCAAACGGGGCGAGATCTTCGTTGGTAGCTTCAACATCTTCGTACCAACGAAGTTTCCTCTTGGAGGAGAACTTTGGAGACTTGGACTTGCGGGAGGAGGTAGATCCGGACGAGGACGACAGGTACGCCTCGAACTTCTGTTGGTCGAACTCGTATTCGACCTCCTCCACGACCGGGATCGGGATCCGCGGCTGCGACGCAACGATCTCGTCGGCGAGATCGGTGGCTCCCACTGTGGTCGCCAGATTGTTCGCGGGAAAATTTGTGTTCTTCTTCATTGATTCCATTGTACACTTTCGTAATAGTTTATCGATTACAGAAATCCGGTCTTTTTATAAGATCCGGTTACAATGAAAAATCAAAATGAAATGAAAAAGATTACAACTTGTTTCCTTGTTTGTCGAACGAATCGCGAGCTCCTGTTATGCGGTCACTCGCTTTGTGTGGGTTCTTTGCCTGCGCCGGGGTTATTTGCCGTGGACCACCGCGTGATCTCGATCCGGGCAGATCTACGTAGTATAACGGGTATTATTCCACCAAGGGAGATAATAGCCGGAGGGAT